>CAODLS010584303.1:0-10004 GCA_948243855.1 Flueggea neowawraea | reverse complement strand
TTATTATGTAATGGATAAATATGTGTGTGTGTGCTCGTTACCTTAGTCCTAAATGATGGGTGGAAATAAATTAAGACTGACAAGAAAATAGGGGAAGTTACCTTATGAATCCACTTTTATAATTATGTTTTCTTTTGTGTCCTCTAGTGTATTAAATTTCTGAAAACTAAAACTGGGATATAATTTTCTGAAATGCCTAAATATATTCTTGGAACGGTTCTGCTTTCTCAAGTGCATTCTCTCTCGCTTACTTTCTCTTCCCTCACCTCCTCTCCGTCTGTCCTTCTCCTTCTCCACCTCTCTCTCTTTGTTCTCTCTCCTCCTCCCTCTCTGCTTCCCTCTCGTCCTCCTATCCCTTTTTCTCTCCTCCCATTCACTTCCTAACTTGTACCTTCCTCCTTTAGACGCCATCGTTTCACTGAACCTAACTTTTCGAAAATATCGATTGTGTCAACTAGTGACTGATCGAAAGTTAAGAGTGCTTCTTCTGGCAAGGCTGCCAGACCTGAGACTTAGCCAGCTTCATCTTCATCACAAGATACAAGTTCAGAGAGAGAGAAGGTAAAGACTAAATACAGAAACTATAGAGCGATTTATTGTAGGATAATGATTGATTTTTAGGACGAAGATCACGAAATTGTTTTCGGAGGTGGAATGATGGACAGTTGGTTGGGAAGTGGAGACCATGGAATAGGATTAATCGATGGATTAGATCTATTTTGGGTGGATCTGTGGGTTTTGATGAACTTCTAGATTTTGATGATTTCATTGATCGGTGGGTTTTGATGATATACACTTTTAATTGATCTTTCTAACACTATGATTAATTTTAGTTCTTTGATTACAAATGAACTTTTGGGTTTTGATGATTTCATTCCACCATTTGCAAAGGCTGATGGTTTTGGCACAAACATTCTGAGGGGAATTCTCGAAGAAACAGGCTGGCATATGGTAACATGCACAATTTTTAACATCATTTGATTCGAAAAATCAGAAAAAAAAATAGAAAGCATAAAATACATTTTTTTTGGGATTCAAGAGTTACCTTTAAAAAGCAGCTACAAAACCACAAAACTACTGTCGATCGTATAAACTATAAAAGAGATACTAGGAAGCAATTGGTTTTGGATTCGCTAGTTTAGCCATTGGTTTTTACAATTGTTAAATGTTGAAATTTAGTACTCATTTATTGGCAGGGTAAGGTTCCCACAGTGGTTGCATGTGTAGAAACAATACTGGAAAGCTGGAGACAACATGAAGGAAGTGAGATAGAGGTGTTTCGAGAATTTAAGATTCTAACATGAGATGTGATTGCCAGGGCAGCTTTTGGAAGCAACTATTTGGAGGCAGAAAAATTATTTGATATGTTGATGAAAATAGTTTCAATGGTTGATAGAAACCAAATAAAGTCAGAATTTCAGGAATTAGATGACCTCTCTTTCTTACCTTTTTTTATTAGTCATTTATTTGTTTTCACTGAAAATTGCACTCTCGACCGAGGTTAACTTAGTACTAATGAGTTCTAAGCCTATTGATTCTTTATTCCTTTTTATATTTAGAAAGAACATTTTTTTTAACTTCAGATTTTAAGATATCTAGTTTCTGTGGTGGCAGTAAAATTTTCAAAACGAAAGATGAAATTGAATCAGGCAAACTACAGCAAGAGATAAGAGACAACATCATAAATGTGGTGAAGAGCAGAGAACAAGAGAAGACGACGTCGCCTCAACAGGATAGCTATGGCACTGACTTTCTAGGATTGCTTGTGAAGGCTTATAATGAACTGGATAAGACTAAGAAGATATCTGTGGATGATCTGATTGATGAGTGCGAGACTTTTTATCTTAGTGGGCAAGAAACAACTGCAAGTGCATTTACATGGACAGTTTTTCTTCTAGCAATGTCTCTTTCTTAGGTGGTCAAACAGTCAAAATTAGACATTTTTGAAACTACATAAAAAGAGTGGACATTTCTGTAGACATTTTGAATTCGCTTGTATTTTAGAAATTTAAATTGCTTTTTAGAAATTTTGTGTAATTGTCTCAAGAAAATATGATATAGCATGATGGAATGATAAATCATATTGAGTTTTTTTGGGACCCCAATAAAAATTGCTGCTTGAGCATGAGATGTGGAGATCTTAGGTTAAAGTTGTTAATAGTCTTTAATGATTACAAGTAATTAGAACGCTTGGGATGGTGAGTGTGTGAATAAGTGATGTTGGTAAACTAATATTATCGGGATTCGTTTATTTACTTGTATCATTTGATTGCCTTATGACTTGTTATTAAATATTAAAAGGGTCTAGGAGAACAAATAATAAGAGGAATCCAATTATAGAATTCATAGCTTGAAAATGAGATGTGAATATTTGAAATTAAATCTAATGATGATTGAGATAATTACAGGTGGAAAAACAAATCAAGTTAGAAATTGTATGCGTAATTCATTTGGAGAGACTTGGAGTTTGATTGTGGCATGTTTAGTTATTGATATATTATGACTAATTAGATTGATGTGTATAGATATTTTGAGGAATCTTGATCTTTGACTTGAATGTAGATGGTTTGTTGACATGAAATACATTAGGACTAGATTAATGGATTAGACATTAAAAAAAAAAAAGACTAATGGACTAGAGGCGTGTGTATATCAAATATAAATGTCTTAAATGTAATGGTAGATTTCGAGCCATGGGTTATCATTGTTAGTTGGAGTATTTTGAAAATGATTATAAGGTTAATTGATCTTTTGAGTTTAAAAGTTTGATCAAACAGTAGAAGGAAAAAAAAATTCAAAGAGAGAGATAAGTGAGTGAGATTGTAGTTACAATTGTATTTCATTTGCTAACTGAAACTTTGTGCTTTATTATAAGGAACTAAATATTGTGTTGAGTTTGCTAAGAAGTTATTGATTTTGGTGTTTCATTTTGAGTGAGATTTTGTTTAGATATGTAATTAAAAAACGATGGAATGTGTGGTGATAGTAAGAACCATTGGAAAATTTGGGTTAAAGTAAGTTGGGTTGGGGGAAGATAACCGTGACCTTTCTTTTGTCTAGATCCTTGCCATAATGTCAATGAGTAAATAAGATAAATGGTTTTTCTTTTTGAAGTCATGATGTATTTGACATTGCATGTTGGAAATTAAAGGGAAGATAAGATGATTTAAAAAGGCAATTTTCTAAACGATGAATGAATTTGCTTGCTTTAAAATTTGCTTGTTTTGAGTTTTGTACAATTTAACTATCAAAAGGAAAAAAGTTTTCGTACAATTAAAATATGAATTTTCACAAATAACTTTCAAATGATTTGTGAGAGATTTTTGAACTTCTATTAATGCATTTTACATGAGATTCGACATCAGTTTGGAAAAAAAATTATGCATTTTATTTCTATTCATATATTTATGCAATGGTACGATGGTATTTAAATTTAAATATTACGACTATATGATTATGAGTCACAGATAAATGATATGTTTGAAAATTTTGAAATAAATGGTTGTTGATTTCAAGACCATATCCCCAATACTGACAATCCCTGATTGTGGGAAACAAGAATGTATGATTTTAAGCTGCTACTAATGGTATTACATAGGTGTGGTTGATGCCATATAATGTTGGTGTAACTCCAAGAGTAGGGAAAAGGGTTAGTTTGTATAAGACTCTAGGATTTCATTTACTAAGGTTCATTCTTGAAGTTTGGCAAGATGGTGGATTATTTAACATCTAAAAAATAATTGTTAAGACTCCAAAAGGTGAGTCTTAAGATTCTCTTGTGATGACATATTTGGGTTGATAGAGTTATATGAATAAGTAAGACTTGATTTTACATTGTAAAAAAAAAAGTTGCTTATCCAATTTAGAAAAGTATGTCAACAATTTGTTCGTGAGTATAATTGTTGCAACCTAATAGAGAAGGTTAGAGGATATACTCAACTTAGAGCTTTTGCCTCTATAGAGAAATCAGTTATGGATTTAACTGCCATTTCCTTTGGTATTAGTGAGTGTCCTTTTAAACCCTGGTTTTAATTGTATCGATAGAGTAAAATTTCAGGTTATGTGACGACACTTCAGGATAAGACTTAGTGATTGTCAAGAACTAAGACATGAGTAGACAAAGTTCGTTGGACATCATGTGGCATTGAGGATTTCTTAAAGTATGTTCTATGGCAGAGATATTATGGAGATTGTAAATCCAAATTTTAAAGTTAGTAATTGATGGCTTTTCCATACAAACTATATTTTGATATATAAAATCGTCGAATATCATGGATTATGGAGTTAGTAATACCTAGAGATGAGCGACAGTTAAGTTATAATGTAATGAAAACATGTAAATGAGGATTTAGTTTGATAGATATTCTGCTTGTTCAGTGAAAGGCGGAATGAAGTTCGAGTAGTTTAAAAACAATTTGGGTGTGTTCAATTAGGTTACTTGGTTAAGGATTTGAAATTTTTATGCTATGAAAGTTGAAGTAACAATTTTAAGAAGTAAAATCCAAGCAGTAAACCACGATTTGGGGATCTTGATAAATGAATATCTTAGGGTCCAAGTTTCTACTATGAAAATTTTGGAGACTTTTAACATAAGTAGTAAGTAAAGTTTAATGCACAATAAATTCGCATGATGAATTGGTGCCAGTATATATGTGTGGCGAGTTTATTATAGATGGTGATTACTTTAGGTGTCTAACATTCGGGTAAGAATTGTAGCAAAAAAAAAACAGGGTAAGAAATTGATTAATGAATAATGTGCATAAGTTTGTGAAAATTGGAATAAAATAGTGATAAAAGGTACAATCACAATTTGATGGTTCCAGAAAATAGGTTAGTCTAAAGTTTGAACGCAATAAAAAATACGGAGGATTAAGATTGGTACTTAAATCAAATTCAAGTAAACGTGGAGATAGCACAAATAGGCGTTAACTATAGGAATCAGAACAACTACCAAGATTCTATAGTTTGATATTTTTGTATTACAATAAATAAATATGAATAAGGCGAAATCTAAAATTGTATTTAAGACAAGAGATTCGACAAAGATTTGTTGTATAGGATCTATAAGAATTTATTCTTAAAGGTTTTATATAAGCTTAATGAAAATTCGAAGACATATCGAATTTTATTAAGGGGGAAAGCATATAATAATCTAAAAAAAAATCAATATGGGACTTTAACTTTTACAATTTTGAAACAAATATGATATTTAGGTTCATTATTGATTTGAATTTTATAACAATTTGTGGTGGGAAAAAATGAATGATGAAGAAGCGGGGATATGTTTGCAAATAATTAGACGGTATTTTTGTAAATAATAAAAAGAAGTATTTTAATGCAAGGAAGAGAGAGAGATGTGCATATTTCAATTTTAAAAAGGAGAGAGAATGAAGGGAGGGAAGAAGAAGAGACGGGGAAGAAGAAAGAAAAGGAAAGAAATGAAGAAATGCCAATATTTAAAGATTTACCTATCAAAATTTTGATCCGAGACTACCGTTATGATCTCTCAAGTTCCGCACTATTTCTCAACTAATTCTGACAGGGGCCGGATGGGGGAGGGAGAGAGGAGGATTTTGATATTCAAGTGATGATAAGTGCTAAACGCTGCTTAGTAATATGGTTGGATGTATAATAAGGCAATTTAATTAGTTGAAAGTGGCCCGGTTTGAATGATTTAGTTGTACGGTGAAAAAGTGACGAAATTGTCATGGTTTTTTGGAATGGAACTAAAGAGATAATACGGAGTTAAATTAAAGGACTATTTAACAATTGATAACATTGGGTTACTAATCAGTAGTTACATGTTTGTTTAGATATATCAGAGTATTTGGCTTTGAAGTCGATGGCAATGAGTAAATAACATACAAAACTAATTTTAAATTATGTTTGCATTATAAATTACATGACTTTATGGTTCACAATTATGCATTTTATAAGTGCTTGATTTATTTAAGTTATGAACTTATCATTGATTTGCGTGTACATGCATTCAAAAACATTTAAATTTCATGTTGTACATTGTTTTTTGGTTTTTTGGGCATAATTATTGACTGAAGATTTAATTGGACTTATAAACGATGTTGTCTATGCATTTTATGAATTAAAGAGAAAAGAGAACTTTCAAATGGATTCTGGGCAGATAAGATTTGAGGCAGAAATTATATTAAAGACAAGATAATTATGTTTGTATAGGGGTGTGTGTGTTTTAATGTATAAAATATTTTCAAATGATACGTAAATTTAATCTGAAAAATATTTTGAGAATTCAGTCACGAGGCCTAAAAAGTTTTCAAATGATTTTATTGTGTATATATGGGGCTTATATATATATATATATATATATATATATATATATATATTATTCATTTGATGATTTTGAGAGTTAAACTTTAATGTATAAAATATTTTTAAATGATACGTAAATTTCAACTTGAAAAGTATTTGGAGAATTCGGTCACGAGGTCTAAAAAGCTTTCAAATAATTTTATTGTGTGTATGTGGGGCTTATATAATCCGTTCATTTTTGTTATTGTTCCGGCTTCAGAAGAGATAATTGTTAGAATAGTCTGTAAGTGGGAGAGGTGATAGCTCCATTTGTTTACGTGAATTTCGTTCAGCCCCTAGTGTATTTTTATTACATGATTGTGTGATCTTCGGATTTGAAATATGAATTAGTTTGATAAGTGTATATACATTACATTTCATGTTTCGTTTATAATTCATCATATGGCCTAAATAAGTTTCCGTAAATGCATTTTGAAGCAAAATTTTATTACTATAGCTTAAACTATAATTTCTCTTATGTACAAGTTAGAAATTAATTTGAGACAATTTCATCTTTTCTACGTGAAATACAAATTTATGATATAAATTTATTTTCATAAAGATTTAAAGGTAAAGATTGATGTTCATAATCTCATTGCTATAAACTTTGCATTGTTTTTATTATTTTCAAGTGATACACTATTACTTCAGGATTATCTTATTGATCTCCATCTATTTTCAATGTGAGCATGTGAGCCTTTTGCATCTGTTTGTGGCATCCTGACCTCATTGATCTCCATTGTTTGCTTTGTTTCTTCTCTTCTTCGCATAGTATGTATATTAAAAAATATATAGTTTGTATATATTTTTCCTCCATTTCAAATGCTTGTGGTTTGTCCTCTTGAAAAAATAGTGTATGGTCTTCATCATCTTCCTCCTATTAGTACCACGTTCCTGCTATCTTTATTATTATTGTGATTATAATTGTGATGGTGGTGGTTGTGGGAAGATGTGGGAAGGAAGGCTTTCTTTAGGAGACAAAAGCTTAACCTTCAGCGATCTATCGTTGTTATTTCGTTGCTAAGATGTGTTAAGATCTGGGGGCACTATTTCTTTTGAAAAATCTTTGGAATGCTAGTGTGTTTAAATGTTACTTGTTATAGGAACGATATGAACTGGTCGGTAATCGCCGACCACGTTAGAATTGGACGGCAATTGTTGACCATTTGGTTGCCAATTTGAATTACCGTCCAGTTAGTTCCGTTTACCTTGTGCTGGTCGGTTTTTTCGTTTGGAAGATAATTACTGAGCATTTTTTTCTCTTTTGTCGACCACTAAAAGTGGCGACAATTACTTAGAATTTTGTAGTGTCACATAAATAAATAAATTAAGATGCATTGTTTGTTTCTTTAAAAATTATGAGTTTAATTTTGTAAAATAATATCTTGAATATTTGAGGCATTAACGTTTTATGATTATTAAGTACAATTACAAGATGACTTAACTTAGGGTTTACAAATCTACATATAATTAATTCAAGAATGGTTTTATAAGATTTTTACCTAGTTTAGAAATTATATTGCAAAAAATATTTTTGTTGTCTCTTATTGCTCAGTAAGCACGTTATTTTGCTTACCTTGTCTACCTTGCAGTTTTCTCGCATGTATCTTTCATTATTAAGCCTTGAAGATCGATATGTCTGATCGGCATATTGATCGTGCTGCCATATTCTTTATTTACACATTTCCAATTGATTTTTTATCGTCTTATTTGCTCTACAAGCCTATGAGATAAGTTGTAGCTAAAAATATTGATCGGCGATATTATCATTAAATTGTTATGAATATTGAATATTTGAATTTTTGCAGGAGATTTAGTGTACATATAGGGGAAACTTTGCCGGATTTTCTCCAAGTTAATGAGGTTTATATTGATAATTATTTGTCGAGTTTAATGAAATATCTTGATAGAATTGACGATATTGAATTATCAAATTCAGTAAATTTTGAGATCCGATGCGTTCGAGTTTCAAGGTAGGCCTCACTCTCTCCATTTATGTGTAGGTCATGGCCTAAATATAGAGATTAATTGTCACATGGTTCGTGAAAAATTATATTCTAGTACATTATTCTTCTCTCGATAAGATAATAATTTCTTATAACCAAAGGTTGCAGAAACTCTAACAACCTTTCTTATCAAGGTGTAGTATTTCTTTATTAGGGTGTATACTTTTGTGGTTAATAATTAATCAATAACTTTTAATGCAAATTGTAAATTCTTACAACTTTAACAAGAAAACATTGTACCTTAATAAAGAAATGTTTCACCTTAATAAGGAATGTTAGAGGAACTCTCGCAGTCTTCTGGTTGCAAGAAATTATTATACATCGATCCATTCTTCTTAAAAGATATTGTTGATTGTTTCACTAAGGCTCTATTTGTCTCATTGTTTAGTACAAAATTAATATTTATTAAAATATTAGGACTGAAAAGATAGTTTTACAAACACAGATCTCAACTATTGTACAAACATTTACATTCAAAACTTAGAGACCTGTATATATAATTTTTTTAAAAATAAGGGCCTAATAGCATAATTTTCAAAGAATAGATTCCAGCTAGGGTTATGTGACCCTAGTCACCATCGACAACTTTGCTGCAACTTCAACTTCATGCCAGTCAACCACTGGGTCTTGTCATCTGCCTTGACGGTTTCTCTTTTTTTCCCCTGCAAGTGTCGCGTCTCTCATTAGTGTCGCGATCTCAAACCATGATTTCAGATCGTGACAATGGAGAGAAAAGCGAGAGAAGGAGAAAGGAAGATAGAGGAGTTCAAGTTCGACATAATGGAGTAACGACGAGGGAGGCGACAAGTGAGAGAGATAGAAAGGAGGTTTCTGTGGACGGAGGAGGATGAGGGATGGTGGCAACGAGAAAGACAAAAGGAGAGAGATGACGAGAGAGGTAAAGAGGGAGAGAAAGAGATAGCGATGAAGGAAGAGAGGAGAGAGAAAGAAAAAGAGGAGAGAGAGCGAGGTGAAGAGAGGAAGAGACAGATCCAGAAGAGAAACGATAAGAGAGAAAGCACGACAAATAATGGACGAGAATTTGGATGAAAAAATGGGTTTTATCTGATTTGATTTTGGCGATTTTAAGATGATGTTACATTGTGCTGGTATTTATAAGGCAAAATTATTGTATTCTTCTATTTTCAGAAATACAAAACTAGTATTTTTATTTGTGAGAATATATGATTTAATTTTGACAATTGACATAATTAACTCTGTCATTAATAGAAGATAATGTTACAAGGAAGATACAACAAATTGAGTCCAATAAGAGCAAATCAATAACCACCCATAAACTTGGCTTTACACATTATGCCAATATAAAGGAGTTAATTATGCCACATGTCATAATTAAATCGTATATTTTTACAAATAGAAATACTAGTTTCGTATTTTTGAAAATACCAGGATACACAATCTTTGTCTTTACAAATGCCACCATAATGAAACATGTTCTCAAAATTGCCACAATTAAATTAGATAAAAGCAATTATCTCGTCCAAAATATCATTCATTATCTGTCACGACCCATTCCCGGGGCCGCGACCGGCGTACGAAATGAACCGTCTGTGGGAGCCCGGCCCATCCCGCACAAGCCTCATAGTACAGAATTTCTACCCAGATTCATATTTAAATAAATATGAATAACAAATAAAATATAATATTTGTTTA
>CAODLS010584287.1:0-20343 GCA_948243855.1 Flueggea neowawraea | reverse complement strand
AAAACTCCAACCTTTGCACCTTAAGTTGAGAGATTATTTTAGCTAGACATTGCCAATGTTGTTTTTAATTGTTGATGTTATGCTTGGATATGTAATTTAAAATGTCTTTGAACAATTTGGTGCTTATAACATAAAAGGACTTGGCTACCCAGTTTGATGTTGATTGAAATGCAAGTTATTTTGGAAATTCGAAAAGAAAAAAACAAAAGAACAAAAAAAGAAAGAAAGAAAAAAAAAGAAGGTAAAAAAACGAAAAAAAAAATAAGAGGCAAAAAAGAATTGAATAAAATATTTTTGGGTAGCCTTGTTTTGAAGAGAGTAAAGACATGTGATTCTCATTGTTTGGATCAACAGTTTGTGTTTGTTTAGTTGGCATATATAACTATTTTCATTGCTTTCTCTCAACTACTAAACCTTTATTTTAGCCTCGTTACAAGCTGTTTAAAGTCCTTTTTGATTCGTGTTTTGATTTCAACTTTATTGTGGTGGAGAATTGACTAACTATCAAGTGATGGAAAGATATACCATAAGTACAATTGAGCTAAACATTTAACCCCAAACACTTTGAACGTTTGAGTGATTTTACCGTGAGGTGAGAGCTATTTCTTCGGGGGCACTACCAAAGTGGAGACTAGTCTTGCTTAGATTGTCAGGTAGCCTGGTGCTAGTTGTGTTTATTTTTAAGCTCTGGACATACCGATTTGGACTATGTGAAGTGTAGGGTGCGAGGGATAATGAATTTGGGTTCTTGGTGTTGTGTTTTAATTCACCTTTTGCTTGGGGACAAGCAAATCTTTAAGTGTGGGGAAGTTGATAATTGTGAATTTTGGTTAATTTTGTTGATGTTTAATGTGTGTTACTGTTTTGTTTCATGTGTTAATGTGTGAATTAGTGGGTTGTAGGCGTTAGTTTTAGAATAATTGTGCGTCTTTATGGATATTTTAAGTTATTATCCATTTTTAATGTGTTTAATTGTGATTTTAATTGGTCAAAAAGTGGATATTGGAGGCTACTTGTGTGTTAAATGACATTTGGTGGAGGCGGCAGCTATTAAAAGCGACAATTAAAAATGGAATTAATGTGCACAAGAAATGTCTCAACTGAGGAAAATGTCTCAACTGTGAGAAAAGGAAGGACTGATGTAGTGTCTCGACTGAGACATTTGTCTCAACCGAGAGGAACTGGGTAGCTGACAAAGACGGTTCTTAATTGGATAAATTGAAGAGTGACTCAATTGTAACTTACCTAAGGTGTATTGAAACACATTCATGGAGCAATTTAAGAGGACACCTTGGAAGAAGGCTATAAAACCCCCTCTTTTGGAAGAAGATGGGGATCATCCTACACAACATAACTTTATGAGAATTTCAATTCCTTTCATTTAGAAGTAGAGCAAGAGGGAGGTCTTGAAGACGAAGGCAAGAAGAAGAGTTCAAGCGACTACTATAAAATTCTTCTTTCTCCTTTCTAGCTTTTACTTTATTTGATGAAAATGAGTATTGTTGTTGTTTTGTTTCCTTTTAACTCTATAGATAGCTAAATATTTAGTAGGAATTAACTCTTGAAGAATTCATTCAATGTTTATATTTTGGGTTTAATATAAACTATACGGTGTTTATTGAATGTCATTGTTCTAATAACAATTGAGATATTGAATTAGATTATTTGTGTTATGTGTGCAATGAGAATTATGGAATAATAGACCTATAAACATCGGGTTAGTTAAAAATTATTTAGAGATCGTGAGGATTAACTAATAGCTCAAAGGATTGCTTAACGCATCAATTGGTATAATTTGGGTTGGAATTAGTACTTCAGAGATTAAAATTTCACTCTTGTTATCTAATTAGATAGTTGGTTATTGTTTGAGAGAGGATAACTAAAATTATTAGATGTCTAGAGTCTTAGCATTGTTAAACCCAATTGAGAGACTAAGAGGGAATGTGAATAGTGTTAATTCTTAGGTTGTGAAATTAATTGTTTGTCAAAAACATTATTTGAATTTCAGTTTATATTTGGTGTTTTCTTTATTTTATTGATCATTCAATTTTTATCTCTCAAACAAATTGAAACTAGATTAATTAGTGAATAAATCCATAGTCCTCGTGAGAACGATATTTTTACTACTTGAACGACCGTGCACTTGCTGCTCAACATGTTGTTAATCATTTTCATCGGTTTAGTTTTCCTTATAACATTTATTTATATGTCTGAATGTTGAATAAATATATTGGAGCATGAGTTAGTCATAAACTCATATGAATTGGAATATAGATTGTTTGCGTCTAGATTTCAATCTGCATCACAACCTTATTTTGAGGCATTTAGAGACATATGTAGTTGAAGTATAAAACATGAAAGTTGTTCATTTATGTGTCTTGCATATATCTGTAATTTTTCTGATGCTACGTATGACGTTGGTATACCAAAGGTTATGTTTACCACCGTAACAAAGGTATCCCGAATTAGAATAATATGACAATATATATATATACCAAATACATATAATGTTGTATACCGAAAACATATTTAAATATAGGTAAATCCAATAGACATGCAGAACAGACGATTATTATTTTTTTTAGAAAAATATGTTTATTTTAGAACAAAATATTTATTGCAAAATATATTTCAAATTACCAAACAACAATTTTATATCCAAAAATATACTTATTCCAAAACAAAACATTTACTTAAGAAAACGTTCTTAAATCCAGACATAATTCTTATTATAAAGAATTCCTTAAAACCCAAAACGGAGTTTATATTACGGAATTTATAATAAATACCAGAAAATAATACTTGCTTCAGAAATCATAATAATTTCCAATAAAACTTATTTTTCATAGCAAAGGTTTTCACATATGTCATATTTTTATTTAGTCAATCATTTACTTAGTCAGATTATAGATATATGCTAGACATATAAAAAAAAGTATAGAATTTAGGAGACAGCCTATATGTATGAAACTGTCATTTCACTCACCTGGATATCCAAGTTGAATAGCCCAGTCACGCACCACTAATGTCTAGCTGACATCGTTGATCGAAACACGAAGCTGAAACAATTATCAGAACAGAATCAAAAGATATGATGTTGGTATTGTGGTGGTACCACAATGCATGCAAATGCAAACATTGAACCTGAGAAGCCTAATTCGAATGAAAATCTAACACTCTTACCTCGAAAATCAAACATCTAGTAAAATTACTATTCAGTCTCTGACCAATGTAAAATTACGTTCCAATCCCCACAGTTTTTAAAATTATCAATCAATCCTCATAGTATTCTTAATATATCAAACAATCCTCCAATTAATCAGAATTTCCAAATTAATCCTCATACTCTCAGAAATTACAAATCAATCTCCAATATGCAAAATATCAGATTTGATCATCAAATAATTCAGAATCGTAGAAAATTACACTTAAAGTCCTTTCGTCAGAAAACTATACCAAAACATCCAACTCTCGATTCAACCGATAGAAATCATTCTCAACACCTACATTGACTCTAATTAGACTCCTGAACATAAATCAACAATTGGTTTCAACAAAACAACACAAAATAGGCCTAAACTCATCCAAACCCGACCATTGATAAACAACTTTGAATATAATGAAACCAAGCTTAATATATGCTCTTCTAACTTCAATGAAGCCTAATCAAGCATTCCCAAGCGTCGATTCTAACAGAATCAAACAACAACTCAACCCATTTCAAAAATTCGGCCAAACCCTAGCCCAACCAAAATAACATCAAATCTTTATAACCCAAGCTTAATATGTGTTCATCTATCCTTAATAAATCATAAACAATCAATGTCTAAGTCCCAAACCAATAGAAATCAACAAAATCAAGTTCAACATTTAGAACCGTCCATATTGAACCCAACAAATTAAAACGCGAATCAATACATAAAATGAAGAAAAGAAGCGATTAAAGACATTATCTTACCTCAAGGAAGCAATGAGAGACAATGGGTGATGAAAAGAGAGAATGACAGAGAAAGAAGCAAATGACGAAGAAGGGTCTGTTTGGGTGTTATAAGCTGTTAAAACAAGGCTCACGTACGTCATTCTGAGTCTCACGTATGTTAGGGGACCTTTGCGTATGTCACCAAGCCTCTCACGTGGGTTATCGGGTTCAAAAATCACATCCAAAGGCATCAGACCCAATCTCACATACGTCACTTTAAATCTCACGTACATCAATCATACGAAAACCCAGCTGACGTTCGTCAGACGATGAAAAAAATGTATGTTGGCCTAAACAACAGCTTACGTATGTAATCATGCCTTACGTGCATTATCTTTTTGCCTAACGTAAAGCCTCCATTTTCACTTTCCTTGATTTCTCTTCACCTCCGGACATGCATCCGACCATTCCCGAGGCTTGACAACTCTCGAACTTACAAAAATGCTTCATCCACCATCCTCAATACTTAATCAACATCTCAAACACCAAATGATAGGATCAAAATTGAACAAAACATATCAGGACTAGTCAGAATGCTACAGAAATAGGTCAGAAAAGGACAGGGTATTACACTCTTAAACCTTGCTATTATTTTTCTCTTAATTTTAGGTGGTATGGACGACCAATAAAGTATTTGGGGGTGTGTTTAGATGTCTATTTATGGACTCTAGTAAACCCTAATCTTAGTCTTACTAGGATACCTAATTACCCTTCCCACAAGAATACTCTTATTTCTTGTCCAACAAGGATTCGCCACTAAACTTCTTATCATACAAGGAATTCGACCACCCAATGCTTTTCATTGCCACACAAGCAATTCAGTCTATCCTTATAGCACAAGGAAAATGCCAATTACTTGCTGACCAAGTCAAAGACTCTTTTTTCTTGTCATGCAAGCAAAACAAATTTAACTTGTCTTAAAACTATTTAAAACAAATTATGACATCTTTTCATTTAGCATACATTTTAAAACAATCCTCCAATTAATTGTATTTAAAATGTTTGCATAAATTAATAGCAAGATGTAGTATAACTCGTTCTATTGTGCGACCTTGTAGGTCCACCCAATATTGGCAGTAGACCCAAATCATTCCTTAATCCCACAAGTCATAAGCGGCATCTAGTAATACATTATGACCACCCAACTTGAGTGAATTCGATGAATCGACAAAACCTAATACACAGTTCAATATTTAGTCCTTTTATCACGCGATATCTTGATTAAGCATAAAGCATGTATCACGTCATCTTTATATAGCTTAACCAACCATTTCTTGATACCAAATAGACTGACCAAAACAAATGATATTGATAATCCCTACTAATTTCATTTGACCATGGCCATGCATTTCATCAGTCCTACTTGTCAAGTGGCCAAGAGTATCTCACTCAAATAAGAGCGATAAAAATTCATTCACTGTCACTCACATTTATCTACATGATTTACCATATGTCCAATTATAGCTTGTATTACCATCCTGTTATAGATGATGTTGAACTATATCAAAACATAAGGATCCTCATGTAGGAATCCATGATGAATTCAAGTCGAACGACTCAAATATCACAACTAAGAAATACTGATGACATATTTCATGTAGTATTTTTCAAAGCGGGTCAGTCAAATATCATGTTTTCAACATGTATCTATGTTCTGAGTGACATCTCATGCCCATGATCAGTAAAACATGATTATCTCTCAAAATGCATACTAGTATTGTCACATTATCATTCCCATAATAATGAATGACAAGAGAATACTTAGAATAGCATTCTTTTATCTTAAGATTTTATTATCAAGTCACACACTCAATGACATAAGACAAAATCAATTATTTATGAATACTCTTATCAAGTTAGTGTATTATTAACTAACATGATAATATGTATATATATGCCCAAATGAAATTCCTCATATTTATTAAATAACAATATAAATAACAATGTTCATATTATTGAGCTAGGGCATATCACTAATAGGTAGTTCCTTTTGTTTTTTATTAAAACCCATTTGATTTATCAGTTATATAATAGAGAAATAGTAATCACTAGTACTCGTAGTTTTTGTAGGATACGACACTCGGTATTCAGGTCCATATAATATAGTCTGATAGGTGCACTTACCTTCAGGTCCACCAGACTCGTACCACCGATCATACTAACTTGGGGTTGATGAGGAATTGTCGTGTTTTCGTACGTAGGAAATGTGTTGGTTGCTCCTACTCCATTAGCAAATGTCAACAGAGGAACACTAAGTATGTTGTAGTACCAGTTGAGGCAATAACACCAGCAAGAGCTGAAGGTGTTGGGTAACGTGTAGGGAAAAGACAACAAAATTTTTTAAAATTTTACACATTAATAAGCACCAAGATCCATGTAAATGATCAATACATAAAACAAACAAGGAGTTGTGAATGTTTACCTTGTAAAACTGACGAATAACTGTGAAGAACACAATTGAGTTACGAGTTTGTTGTAACACCCATATCCCTATAACATGTATTCACATAACTTTATAACATATAACAATATTTGCATATATATCAACGAGGTTACAACAAGTACAAGCTACAAATACAAATATAACAAAACTAATAAAATTCGACAATATATAATATGTATCATTTAGAACAAGTCAAGTCTAGAAGACTTGATACAAAACACGATAAGCCATTAAAATCTCATGCTCTAACACTCTATATGCACATGTGTGATGGAGAGAGAGAGTGATCGCGGCATTCCAACCTTTATCACGTACGTGTATCTACAACTCTGAAGAATTGGCTCAAATCTAACTTCTGATACCTGAGAAAAATTTTGCGCTTTATATGAGTCGCAACTCAATGAGAAACCCAACATATATCAAACATTATAATAAGGTACAATATATACAATCAATCCAATAGATAACAAATAATCCATGTTCAATAAGCATTCGATGGAAATCCGTTTAATTCGGTAATGGTCCAATATGTCAAGTATTGCCCCGATTTTCCAATATAATAGATCTCAAGGATTTTTCCATCAGTACCAATAGAATTGACCACGTAGGTCTGATCAAATAAATTAAATAAATCGTTGGTCAGACCAATATAGTAAAATGGACTAAAGATTACTCATACGAGTTTTAGCTGCGTATAGCACTTAGTTTCATCTACTTTCTCATATAATCAATATTTCCAATGGAATTGCACATACCTGAACAAATTGGACATACCATTCCTTTTAATTCATATGAAATCAGATGCAACACATATATACACAATGCATCTCAATAACATTTCCAAATAACTCATATACATTGTCCAGCATATGACCATCAATACATCAGTGCATCCCAAATAAGAATTCACTAATAGCACATAATCAGATCATACGCAATATCCAAAACCAATAATACCATGTATTCCAAATAAGCTCAGTAATATCGATATATAAGCCAATATACAATTATAGCACATAAGCCACGTAATAGGTTCACTCACAAGACAAAACAAGTTGGAGCCCTTTAGCTCACCTCCGAAGCCTCTCCACAACCCTTCTCACCTAATACACATATTCACACAAATGCCTTTCAATACAGAATGCGTATGTACCAGCGTATGCATGTGATGCTCGAATGATGTGTGTTTCAATGTGAACACTTCTAATATGCACTTATACATGAAATTTGACATGAATTAGACATTATAATATGTTTTATATCATTCTTGGAAGCATCTAGTATTCAACGATAGCTGACGAAATGCAAAGCAAGGCAAATAATGCATTCTGGCCAGTTTACAAAATCCTCTCCCGTCGACAACCAAACGACATCCTTTTAATCTCAGATATAAACCACATAAAATACACATATAAGGGTTTACTTATACCAAAAATCAGACTCTATGTCATTCAAATGAGCTCTACGCACAAATTATGCCTTTTTTACGCTAATTTAGCTACTGACCATTATACACATATGTAGCCCCTGAAATTTTATAGAAACATTCTAGGAATATAAGTAAACAACTTTAATGTTTTAAACTTTGGCTACATCCATATCAAAGTGCTTCAAAACAAATTTGCAATATAAATTGAAATCTGGCCGCAAACAGACCCACATAGCAATTCATATGATTTTATGCTCAATTCATATTTCAATCAGCATCAAACCTCTAAATACATTTTTTAATGCATATTAAACATGTATGAATGAATAGAAACACTTACCACACTCCTAAGATGCAGATGATGCAAATTCCTTGAATTCTGGATTTCTAAACAAATTGGCTATGTTAATCTGTTCTTCCTCTCTTTTCTCTCTTTTTTTATTCTATTTTCTCTCAATTTAATGACCTGAGCACGAAACAAATGATTCCTACCTGCTTAGCTTCTGATTTTATCATCTTTAACTTAAGCACAAGGTGGCGACGTGCTTAATTTGGTCCAATCAGAAGCCACCACTTCTCTTTTTCCTATCTGCTCCATTTTCTTAAGTTTTGACACCTAACCAGGTCTAAAACTATAGGAACCAAATTAATACCTATTTACACAATGATTTGGATTTATTACGAAACCACCGATTTACCTCTCTTTCGTAAATCTTTTTCGTAAATCTTTCGCTTTTCAACCCTGGTTCTCCTACTGATAAAAATTTTATCACTCTTGTAAATGTTTCTAAAATATTCTCTAACCATATGGATGGCATATGTAATGTAATATCAATGTATATTGTATGCAATGCATAATTATGTACATGCAAGTTTGGTCATGGTCGTGACAATTCTCCCCTCCTTAAAGAATTTCGTTCCGAAATTCATTATTTGAATATGTGAACAAGTACAGATAAGATCTTCTCATATTCTCCTCTGTTTCCCATGTCACTTATTCTTTCGAATGGTTCCTCCACAACACTTTAACTAATGAAATGGAGCGATTTCTCAGCTGTTTGATCTTGTAATCAAGTATTTGCACCAGCTCCTCTATATAACTCAGATTTTCTTTAATCTCTACTGGTTCATTCAAAAGCACATGTGAAGGATCTGATCGATACCTTTGAAGTATACTAACATGGAAAACATCATGGATCCTTGATAGCTCTGGCAAAGCTAAATGATAAGCAACTGAATCGATCCTCTCAAGTATCTCGTAAGGACCAATGTATCGTGAACTCAGTTTGCCTTTCTTTCCAAATCTGATTACTCCTTTCTAAGGTGAAACTCGTAAAAATACCTTGTCACCAACTTCGTACATTATCTCCCTACGGTGTTGGTTCGTGTAACTCTTTTGTCTATCTTGAGCAACTTTAATTCAACCCTTTACTGTTTTCACCTTGTCCATAGTTTCTTGTATCAGTTCTGGGCCTTTTAATACTCACATACCTTATTCATCCCAATACAATGGGCATCTGCATTTTCTGCCATATAATGTTTTGTATGGTGTCATACCAATGTTGCTATGGTAATGATTATTATAAGCAAATTCCATCAAGGCAATATACTGACCCCACAAACCTTGGAATTCTAGCACACAAGCCCGAAGCATATCTTATAACATTTGGATAGTCCTTTCTGATTTTCCATCTATTTGCGGATGAAATGCAGTACTACCAAGAGCTTGTTGTAAACTCTCCAAAAATCGAGAAGTAAAACATGGATCTCTATCAAACGCAATGGATACTGGTACACCATGCAATCTAACAATCTCATCAATGTAATTCTTTGCTAATTGCTCAAGTGTACATCCCCATTTGATTGGCAAGAAATGATTTGACTTAGTTAACCGATCAACTACCCAAATAGCGTCGTTCTTCTTTGGGGTCTTCGGTAATCCGATAACAAAATCCATTGTAATTCTCTCCCATTTCCATTTCGGAATTGATAATGATTATAACTTGCCCGCCGGTGTTTGATGTTCAATCTTGACTTGTTGACAAGTGAGGCATTTTGCAACAAAATCAGCAATATATTTCTTCATTTTAGGCCACCAAACTTGAATCTTCAGTGTCAAATACATTTTGGTAGACCCAGGATGCATAGCATATGCCGCGCAATGTGCTTCTTCCATGATTTTCCTATGTAAATTTTCAACATCTGGTACACAAAACTTATTCCCAATCATCAAAGTTCCATCAAGTTGAATCACAAATTTAGCACACTGGCTCTGTTTCACCTTGTTTATAATCTCAACAATCAGAGGATCTTGAGTTTGTAAATCTTGAATCCTTTCATGCAATACAGGTCTAACTTTAAAAGTAGCAAGCAAAGCACCACCAATATGTATATCAAGCTCAACATCCATAGCCCTCAAATCAAGCAAATAAGGTAAAGTATTTACATTTAAGGAGGCTACTATACTACTAGTAGATTTTTGACTCAATGCATCAATGACAACATTCACCATGTAATGCAATTTTCTCTTGATCTTGCAACTCAAATACAACTTCTTTGGTAAAACAATTAACTTTGGTAAAGTAATTAACTATCACATGTTGCCAAGTCAACAAATCCATACCCAAAATAATATCAGAATCACAAAATGGCATCAATATCAGGTTTGCATATAGTCTGACTATTTCAAACCAAGGGAGAACTATGCACTTCCTACCCAATATTTTGATTAAATGCATACACATTTTTATTTCTATGATCATGTAGTGCAAATAATGTGTCAATATGGTCTCGGTCAGTCGATCTCTCTCTCATTCGAGTTCTTCGTACCATGATTCTCTATATAAAAATGTTATGTCGAATACCACATAGCTTATGCAATTCAAATGTTATGCATGTATGATTGCCCATTTAAGACCTAATCCCTGCTCTGATACCAATAATGTAACACCCATATCCTTATCACATAACTCTATAACATATAACAAAATTTGCATATATATCAACGAGGTTACAACAAGTACAAGCTGCAAACACAAATATAACAGAACTAATAAAATTCGACAATATATAATATGTATCATTTAGAACAAGTCAAGTCTAGAAGACTTGATACAAAACATGATGAGCCATTAAAATATCATCCTCTAACACTCTATATGCACATGTGTGATGGAGAGAGAGAGAGTAATCTCGGCATTTCGACCTCTGTCATATACATGTATCTACAACTTTGAAGAACTGGCTCAAATCTAACTTCTGATACCTGGAAAAAATTTGCGCTTTATATGATTCGTAACTCAATGAGGAACCCAACATATATCAAACATTATAATAAGGTACAATATATAAAATCAATCCAATAGATAACAAATAATCCATGTTCAATAAGTATTCGATGCAAATTCGTTTAATTCGGTAATGGTCCAATAGGTCAAGTATTGCCCCGGATTTCCAATATAATAGATCTCAATGATCTTTCCAGTACCAATAGAATTGACCACGTAGGTTTGATCACATAAATTAAATAAATCGCTGGTCAGCCCAATATAGTAGAATGGACAGAGATGGCTTATACTAGTTTTAGCTTCATATAACACTTAGTTCTATCTACTTTCTCATATAATCAATATTTCCAATGGAATTGCACATACTTGAACAAACTGGCCATACCATTCCTTTTAATTCATATGAAATCAGATGCAACACGTATATACACAATGCATCTCAATAACATTTCCAATAACTCATACACATTGTCCAGCATATGACCATCAATACATCAGTGCGTACCAAATAAGAATTTACTAATAGCACATAATTAGATCATACACAATATCCAAAACCAATAATACCATGTATTCAAATAAGCTCAGAAAATATCGATATATAAGCCAATATACAATTATAGCACATAAGGCACGTAATGGGTTTACTCACAAGACAAAACAAGTTGGAGTCCTTTAGCTTGCCTCTGGAGCCTCTCCACAACCCTTCTGACCTAATACATATATTCACACAAATGCGTTTCAATACAGAATACCAAATCTTGTTACAAGTGGGTTCCCAATCTCAAAATCAACTCACACACCAACCCAATCAATCAAAATAGCAAAGCAAATGTCAAGACCCAAGATCGGACCATGACCGACGTAGAAGGTGAACCGAACTATAGGCCTGATCTATCCCACATAAGCATCAGAGTATAGAACTTCTACCCATTTAGCAAATAAAGAATAACAAAATATTTTCATACATATAAAAAACTAAGTATAACAAATTATATTTTTTTACAAAAATATATGTTGAACATTGTAAATGAAATCAGCTAACAAATTAATAATCTAAATCAACTACCCACAAAAATCCTGGTGTGGAGCATTTACAAACAGATGAATTATGGCCAAAACAATAAGGCACTCAATACTGAACAGAGATCCTCACTGAGCAAGGAAATTGAGATAACCTCAGATGTTAAAGCAATGGGTGAGTAAAACTCAGTGAAAGAAAACACTCTAGAGCCTCTCCATGACTCATATAAACCATTTTGAAAGCATTTTCTGAAAATACCACATACACGTATATCCGTATATAAAATTAATATACACGCATATATACATACATACTTAGAAAATCATTTCTGAAAACAGTTTGCAGACACAGTAGACAACATGCAATCATACCAAATAATTATTATAAAAAATGCTTATTTTAACAAAGATGCTAACGAGGGACAGAATCAGACGAAAACAGAGTCAAGCGAAATCAAAAATAACCACCTAAGCGAATTATATCCACTTAGTCTGATATTAGCCACTTAGGCGGAAAGTAGCCACAAAGGCAGATGACAGAGCATTGGTATACCAAAGGCTACGGTACCTTGTAGCTAAGTGTCCCATATTTCAAAACATATTTAATTTCAAAACAAATAATTATTTCAGAAAACGAAATAAATCTCAGATGTTAAATTCCAGATTTCAAAAACAAAACATTGATCATCAAAATATCACATTAAGATTACTGATACTTTATATAGTTCGTATTACATGCAAATGTCAGAGCACATAAAAAACATATAATTTCAGAAAAACACAACATATTTGTCTAGAGGTGGCATCCCACTCACCTGGATACCAAGCCAAATAATCTAAAATCACTGACCATCAATGGATGACCGGTCACCTCAAAAATTAATCAGAGTAAAAAACAGAAATTTATTGCAAAGCAATCAAACGGTGTAACTGTGACAATACTAAAAATGTACAAAAATGCAAATGTACGAAAACAGTAGAAACCCAAACCCATGACGACGTCGAAAATCTTATTGCAATCAAAGATCTAACACTCTTGTCGAAAATCAAACACTTTGCAAAATATCAGTTTAGTCCCTAGGACATCAACAAATTACAAATCAAACCACAAAATTTCTAGAATTCACAATTCAATCCTAAACTTTTCAAAATTGAATTTTAGACCCAAACTTTCAAAAAAATATAGCAATTTAGTCCTTGAAGCAGAACATAACAGCTTTTATTGCTGTGAATCAAACATTGTGGATGAGGACGATTTTGGAAGATTTGAAATTTGCGCAATAAAAACCTACTGAAATTTTTTGCGACAATAAATCAACTATAGCCATGGTGAAAAATCCAGTCTTTCATGGGAAAACAAAACATATCACATTAAATATCATCCTATAAAAGAAGCTGAAAGAGAATGAAATTCAAATGATGCATTTTGAAAAGGAAAATCAGCTAGCAGATATAATTACAAAGGCTTTGCAGAAAAGAAAATTTGAACTTCTAAGAGAAAAACTTGGAGTCATTAACAGCACCAACATCAATGAAGAGTGTTGATGACCGCGAAAATTTGATGATGTCAAGTGTTGTAATGTTAGTTTTTCCGCTTAATATTTTGTAATAATGTAATTTCTAGAATGTATCTAGAAGACACTAGAAACTTACTTTGTACAAGCTATATATATATGTGTTTTTTACACACTTCAATATAAGAATGAAATCAGAAGGTTCTAATTTTCATCTCTTCCTTCTCTCAAAACCTCTCTCTAAACTAAGTCCTCCGAACCAACAGATTTCCATCCATTAGTGTACTCTTTAGAAGTTGTCTATGCTGAAACACCTAGAAAATGACAAGAAAAAAATAAGCAGAAATATCATGCTAATAGATTTTCAATACCCAGAATCCACAACTTGGTAATTACCGGATCACCAACGCCCGCAACAGGAGGCATGGAAATGAGAAGATACGTATAGCATCCAATAGCATCAAGTGTGCTCAACCCATCAACAGACATAAGGTTATAACGAAAACAACCAGAATTCTCAAACCCTGAAATGAACTTCAGTTACCGTACAAAGTTACATCATTTCAGTATTTCACTAAAGCAAGCAGCCACTAACTAATGCAAAAACAAATAATTGTAACTCACTCCGGCTCATTTGTGTCGAAACATAATAAATGTGCAAGCAAATATCAGTTTTCCTCTTTGCCAAGAAATATTACATTAATTGAGAACTACGGAATGAGAACTACTGAAGTCGGTGTTAGGTTTTAGAGGACAGTTAACACCTAACCTAATTTATATCACTAACTTGGTTAGACTGACCAAAATTTTTCTTTTTTCGACTCAATTAAGCTTATTTGACGACAAAAGAATGGATAAAAAATATTAGAAAGTAAAAATGCCTCTTCATCAAGATACAAGAGTTACATCAATGATTAAAAATGGGTTTAATTCAAATGTTGAAAAAAAAAATTCTAATTCTAATGTTAGCATTGGTGTTAAAACAAAAAGAAGGGTAATTATCCTAATCATGTTAAATTCAAAATTATTGTCTTTTTAGCCTCAGGAGGTCTTCAGTTATGGAAAGTAAATGCTTGAACGGTCCTCCTCATTGTGTGCAACCACCACATTTAATTGTGTCCAATAACAGCAAAAGAAAAAGACAGCAATGCATGTTTCATACGTTTAATACCTTTTCTTTATTATCAACTACTTGAAAAAGATAATTTTTTGTTGTTAATAAGATTAATGTATTTAAGTCTAAGGTTAATACATGAATAAACACAAAAGGAAAAGGAATTAACCATATAATATTTTCATTGTAGTCTTCAAGGCTACAAAATCATCACCAATAACTTTGTATGCTTTTTTGCCTTTCTTGAAGAAGAAAAAGCTTGGCTGCAAAAGATATTACCAACATGTGATAATGGTCAATTGTAAGTGAGCAGCTTCCAAAATTAATGAAAATCAAACAATTAGGAGTTAATGGGATAATGCTTACCACAGCAACAATAAACTGTTCTGCTAAAGTCCTTTGAAGTGAATCCTGTAGTTAAGACACACAATATTAGCTCCAAATGTTACGCAACTGCTTGAAAAATATAGCTTTGTGCCCCTTGCAGTAACAACTAATTGTTTTATGTAAAAAAAAATGTGTTTTCTTTTCTTTATATCATTATAGGAATTTTTACAAAAGAAAAAAAAAATCTAATGTTATAAGCCAACAACTTTCTGTACCTCATCAACATCAACCTTATATACAGTTACATGACGATATTTTTTGTCCAACTTTTCAATAACATGTGATATAGATTTGCCTGCATAAGATGGATGTTCAAGAACATAAAATACACAAAGATCGCACACACATAATCAAGAAAAACAAATACTCAAAAAGCAAGCAAATCACGAACTTACAAGGTTCACACCATGCAGCAGTGAAATAAATGATTGCATGCAAATTCCTTTCTGTCAATAAAATTCCAAAAATTAGTAGACAATAACAGGCATAAGAGTCTTGTCTGCAAAAATTCAGGAAAGAAAAACAGTACATAAAAAACAAAAAATAGCATACTCTGAATAGTTTTGATTGTGCTATAAAATTCTTCATTAGACTTGATGGGCACAATGTTGGATGATCCTGAAATATTCATATGAAAAGACTCACATTTCCAAGACCATGACGTCAAAATTTTCCCTTAAAAATAACACAACCTCATAAAGTTTAGTAAAAAAAAATTCTACAACTCAGAAATGACAAAAGAGCCGTCAGCAAGAAGATAATAATTAAAAATCACAACAAATGCTTCAAAAATCACTAAACCACAATCATAATCTTAACAAAATGATAAATATCCAATTCATTATTCAATCATCACCAATACCATCGAAGAACTAAAAATTAAACTCGAATACAATCACACAACTGAACGTTAAACTAATAGAGAATATTTTACTGAATTCAAACCATTTAATGAACTAGTTCAATTATCTAACGATAAATGGAAACTTTCCTCAAAAGCATGAAACGAAGAAAAAAAATCAGAATACCTAAGAACCGGGTTCTTTTCTTCTTCTTCCTTTCTGATGCAAACTCTTTTTCCGGCTTCCGTTCCACTACCAACCACAGACTCAGAATCATACACAACGCAATAATTTAAAACAAACCAAAAAAAATACAAAAAAAATTAAAAAACCTGAAAAATTGGATTCCGATTTTTCAATTTTCGGCCTAAGGATGATGCCAAGTGACTTGGGAGGAACAGGACAATAGTCAAAACGCTGTTGATAACAAATAATGGAGATGGTTCTCCACTCGAGTACCAAAGAGCGGTATGTGTAAACTTTACAGCAATAAAATTTCCCGTAGACATTTGTTTTCTCCAACAAATACTTTTGCACCCACTCCTCAAATTCTCCACTTTCTTTGGACACTTATAATCCCGAAGCCAGTCGTATCTCACAGCTACACTGATGCTGGAGATCATTGTAAGTATCTGTGCCAAAGTTTTTTCATCACCGGTCTCCACTGTATATTTAGATAATTGCCTCACAGCATTATAAATCTGTTGTGTACCCAACTTGACAGTATTTAGGTCTGCTGTCAATTTGTGATAATGGAATCTGTCATCTTTAACTCTATACGAATCTTCTCATGTATATACACTCCCTCCAATGAAAACCACTCCTCAGCTTCATTATGAAATGCAACAATATATAGATTTTGTCGGCTCATGAGAAATCCACATTTGAATAAAGCATCTGATTCCCCGACGGTTCCCAGCCGAATTTTAATGTGAAAATAGGTGGTAGGATCCATTTGTTTTGGAAGAAGAGGAATTTTATGGCGTATCAAGAAAGAGTCTTTCGCTGCAAGTCTTATCCTTTCTGTGAAGTTGGTAAAACGGGTATGGAATCGGTAGGGATTCATATTCATTTTTTTATTTGAGAGTAATAGCTCGCAAAATAATACCCATTTCTTAAGGCTGCAATCCACTTCAAAGCACGACCCGGCAGAAAACAAGTTGAGCTAAGTCTGTTTGCAAGCTTGGCCTGTTCAGCTCAATTCAAGCTTAGCTCATTACTGTAAAAAAACTGCAAACGAAAATTCTTATGAGATTCATTCTTTGAGATTTTATCAAAACCAACAAATACAACAATGGACTATTAAACGAAGCAAAACAGAAAGTCAAATATAACACAATAATAGCAACCTAAACCTGACATTAAATCAACTTAAAACAGTGGACATCATTAATAATTTGCAGAGGCCTATAATCCTCCGAGATTCATAATCAATAAAAACAAGTGAAACAAAAGTAGAAAACTGAAATGAAACCTAAACTAAGCAACAAAACAAATCCATAATCCTCAAAGATCGACAATCTAAAATCTAATCAAAAGGAAACTTAGATCATGCGTAAGGAACATAAAAGTTATGATTTTGGTTTTTAAATCATTAGTAGTAATATTGATTCCTAGACAAGATGAGTAACTTGCAAACTTTTCCACTTTAAATAGCATAAAAAACAACTAACAATTCCAAATTCCTTCTCTATATTCCACCCATTTTAGAGCTGCAAAAAGAATCAATTAAGTTGAGGGCGAGAGAGAGGAGACAAATAGCTAGTTCTCAGACATTGACTTCATTGCAGATGAAATGTGATTACATATTATACCAACAAGATAGACATTTTTTTCAACTGACACGACTGCTGTTCAAAAAGATCAGACCACCAATTTGGAACAAACACACAAAACATATAATCTTTGCAAAATATCTCGCAAACGCTATGCCAAATCATAACGTGGTTTCGGACGCTAAGAATTGAATCATCCACCTAAACTAGGCAGAAATATAAATTCAGGAGAAACAAATTAGAACAGTCCTTGATGTCATGCATAACAAAATATCTCTCTGGCAGGAAGCTAAGATGTCATCATTTTTTACCATTTCACGATCAATAATGTTATAATTTTAATTTACCTAGATATAAATTAATGTAATAATCAAGAAGCTGGATCAATAAATTCAAAACAAATCAACAGAAATTACTGCATCCCGTTAGAGTAAAAATGGCAGCTGAAATAGAAGAGAAAAACTACTAATTTTAACAATAACAAAATATGAACAACTCATTCCCATTAAGCAATCCCAACTTCAGAACTAAAAGAGTCAACCTCGATTCTTACAGAAGCAGCTACACAATTAAGCAAACAGTTTTTAACATCAAAGAGGAGCACGTAATACATAATGAACCAAAAGAATGATCGAAGAACATGCCTAGAGTCTACTGGAGGCTTAAGAGAATTTGTAAAGCAACTAGAGAGGCAATTATCAAATAAAAGTTCAAGGCCAAATGTGTGATTACAGCAATCAAGACAGAGAATCGATTCAGGTTTGTGGAAAGGACATTATAGGACCAAAATAAAGGTGCTTATAGAAATAACATAGCATCAAAAGCACGATATATAATATAACTAAAAAAAACAAAGTTGGAAAAGTAACAATTATTCAACTAGGTAATGAAAAATGTACCTCAAAATCAATGCCCTTTTTTGTCCTGTTAGTGCCCCCGACAACCCACCAATAACACCACCCTTATATCTCTACATAGAATAAATGTCTTAATTTAAGAAAACAATGATTTTTCTCTTAACTCACAGTTAGTAGATTCTAAATAGCCAATCCAATCCAGGAAAACAAAAAGTAATGGAATCACAGAATATATGAAAGCAAAATACATGATTCCCAAGAAATAACATAGAATTCATTTCTTTAAGACGATTAGGTAATAGACAAAATAAATTGACTTGTTAAAAGATAACAGTGGAAAAGTGGGCAGTGACTGCCATAGGTGTGCATATTCAATAAAAATTAAAAACTACTAACCAGATCACGCATAAGGAACATAGATCATGAATAAGGAAAACTTAGATCATGCATAAGGAACATAAAAGTTATGATTTTGTTTTTTCAATCTTGACTGGTAATATTGATTCCTACACCAGACGAGTAAGTTGCAAACTTTTTCACTTTAACTAGTGTCAAAAACAACAAACAAATTTCACTTCCTTCTCTATCTCCCACCCAATTTAGAGCAGCAGAAGAACCAATTCAGCTGTGTGTGTGTCACAGAGAGAGAGAGAGAGAGATGAGACTAGTTCTCAGACTTTGACTTCATTACAGATGAAATGTGATTACATATTATCCCAACAAGATAAGACATTTTTTTCAATTGACACGACTGCTTTGTTAAAAAAGATCAGACCACCAATTTGGAACAAACGCACAAAACATATACTCTTTGCAAAATATCTCACAAACGCTATGCCAAACCATAACGTGGTTTCGGACTCTAAGAAGTGACTCCTCCACCTAAACTAGGCAGAAATATAAATACAGGAGAAACAAATTAGAACAGTCCTTGATGTCATGCATAACAAAATATCTCTCTCGCACGAAGCTTAGATGTCATCATTCTTACCATTTCATGATCAATAATGTTATAATTTTAAACTACCTGGATATAAATTAATGTACTAATCAAAAAGCTGGATCAATAAATTCATAACAAATCAACAGAAATTACTGCATCCCTATTAGAGTAAAAATGGCAGCTGAAATAGAAGAGAAAAACTACTAATTTTAACAATAGCAAAATATGAACAACTCATTCCCATTAAGCAATCCCAACTTCAGAACTAAAAGAGTCAACCTCAATTCTTACAGAAGCAGCTACACAATTAAGCAAACAGTTTTTAACATCAAGGAGGAGCACGTAATACATAATGAACCAAAAGAATGATCGAAGAACATGCCTAGAGTCTACTGGAGGCTTAAGAGAATTTGTAAAGCAACTAGAGAGGCAATTATCCAATGAAAGTTCAAGGCCAAATGTGTGATTACAGCAATCAAGACAGAATTTATTCAGGTTTGTGGAAAGGACATTATAGGAGCAAAATAAAGGTGCTTATACAAATAACATAGCATCAAAAGCACGATATAAAATATAACTACAAAAAAACAAAGTTGGATAAGTAACAATTATTCAACTAGGTAATGAAAAATGTACCTCAAAATCAATGCCCTTTTTTGTCTTGTTAGCGCCCCCGATTTCCCACCAATAACACCACCCTTATGTCTCTACATAGAATAAATGTCTTAATTTAAGAAAACAATGATTTTT
>CAODLS010584268.1:0-14038 GCA_948243855.1 Flueggea neowawraea | reverse complement strand
GGCGTAGTATAACATATAGTAGTATCATACATATATAAGTGTGGACTATGCCACTAGAATCAGACAGAAATATGTGGCATTGGCCACCAGATCAGACAAGTCTCGTGTGTCTACGCGATACACACGAGTCCACATTTTTGTGCCCTGAGACTCAGGCTTCACAGAGCATTGGTATACCAAAAGCCACGTTAACTCTTAGCTAGGTCTTCAGAGTCAGAGTCAGAGTAATATATATATATATATAGTGCGATATTTAAATTATCAGACATAGTGCATAATATTTAACAAACAAAGCATATACCAGATGAAGCTTATATTATCATAATATAAAGTATATAACAGATGATCATGCAACAGAATTCATTTCCAGACGGTATATGTAATTATACCTACATGTCAAAAACAGATACTAAGTGTGGTTATTAATCACACAATTCAATTTATTATAGCAAGATCATTATTAAACTAATTTTAGAATCATACCAGACATATCAAAAACATATAATTTTCTGAAGACACAGCCTATGTGTCTGAAGTTGACATCGTACTCACTTGGATGCCGAGCCAATACTCCAAATCACAGTCCACTGGTGAATGGTTGGTTGTCTCGAAAGTTAAACAGAGCTGACAACAGAGACATATTATAACCGACTCAGAAAGGATAATTATGACATTACAGAAGTTTGATGGATGCAAATGTAAAAAACTCAATACCATGTTGAAAATTCTATTTCAACCGAATGTTTAACCCTTTCATCGATTCTCCAACCTTAGTGATCACCCATAATGTCGATCATCAATTTCCCAAACACAAATCTAACATCCTTTTCAATAATCAAACACAAAATCCTCAAGAACTCATAAGTTGAAATTCGGATTCCTATGAACCCTAGAACAAACAACATTCAATCTTCGAAACCCATGAGGATTTAAGTTAATCTAGGTTTCCCATACCTAAATACATGAAAAGCAAACTTGGATTTAACCAAAAACCTATCTAAAATCATTCAAACCCGTCACTCTTTCTCAAGGACAACTCCATTTCGCTCAAACACTTAAATCCTCTAAACCAACGCTCAAATCCTACTCTTTTAAGTTCATTCTAACCTAATCCAATGTTCTTCAACTTCCAATTATAAAAAAAGATCAGAAAATTCGAACCTTAGCTCCATATAAACCCATTTTGTTCAAACATCAAGACTTCCAAAACTGAAGTTAAATCCTTACATGTCAGACCTCTAACAACTAGAATCAACCATCAAAAAATTCCCATTTCAACGGAAATCAACAAATCTGACCCCTACCATAAATTCAGCTACCAACCTTAAATGAGGAATTCATGAACAAAAATGAAGAAAGAAGGGATTACTGATGATTTCTTACCTCATGATTCGAAGTGGAAGCAATGAGGAACCAAGAAAAGTGGAGAGAGACGGATTTCAGAGAGTTTTGGATGAGTTTGGTGTGAAAATGACGAACCATGGTCAGAGAGGGGTATTTATCAACCCGTCTCTCCAAAACACATCATTTCACACATTTTCAACATTTCTGGGTTCATTAATGTGCGTTCTACATCATCTACGCACGTAGAATAACATCAATGTGCGTAGATGTTTCTAGCAGCACACATAGACAGTGCTCAGACACTCTCAGCTCAATCCAAATCAACATCAACGTGCGTAGTTCCTTCCTACAACACACGTAGATGGCTCAAGAACCTACGGTTCATTCCTAGATAAAGAACAACATGCGTATTATATGTACAAGGCACCTAGATGACCTGAAACTCCATGGTTCATTCCCAGATGAAGAACAATGTACTTACTACATGTACAAGGCACGTAGATGACCTGAAATCTCCACGGTTTATTCCCAGACGAAGAACAATGCGCGTACTATATGTAATAGGCACGTACACGGCTCAAGTTGCTCACGGTTCAAGTCCAGATGACCAGATGCTCATCAACGCGCACAGAAGGTTTTAGGCACGTTGATGGTCCATCTCAACGATGATCTATGCCCGAAGAAGCCCCTCAACGCGCGTTATTGAGTTCCAATTCACCTTAACACGCCCAAAACCGCATCCCACACTTGAAATCTTAATTCCCATCGTTGTCGGGACCTAACAACTCCTCAAACTTGCAATTCATCATCTTGAAACGAATGTGAACATTTCCAACACCTTAACATCATCTCATACATTCGAGATTGAATTTGGGAACTAATTGACGTCATTCAAAATCAAATGTTGTTCCACTAGAGATCTTGTCGGAACTGGTCGTAACGCTACAGAGAAATTTTTAGGAATGGATGGGGTATTACACCTAGTTACAAGGGTAAAATGGTAGTTGTATGTCTAGCCAGACACACGTACTCTGTCTGATTCTGTTTGGTGGCATAAACCACAATATCTGTTATTATCTGATTTTGTATTTGGTCCCTATTTGCAGTTTGTTATATTTTATATATTTCATATTATTATTATTCTGTCTGAATGTCTGCTATTTGTTATCTGTGCAAAAAATTTCAAAATAAATTTTTGAATTATTATTTATACGAGTGTATATTATTCATACTTAACCATATACGTGTATTTGATATTTTCTGAAACCATTTTCAAAACTGTTTATGTGATGCCCGTATCAAGAGATCTAGAGTGTCGTCCCTCACTAAGTTTATTTACCTCCTTCCCCTAACATTTTTCAGGTATACTTTTGGCATCCAACAACCGTCCGGCATCCTACTTCTCAGTGAGGTGCCCGTTGATCGTAAGTGCCCTTTTGTTCAGGCTCCTTTTATTTTGTAGTAGAGCTCCACATCAAGATTTTGTTGGGTTTCTGGGTCATTTTGTATTTTGGTTGCCCTTTTTTATCCGTTTGTTGTTTTGAGAGTATTTCAATATATTTCTATTTTGATATATTTCGCTTACATATATTTTATTGCATGTTTTGAATTATATTTATTATATATATGTTTTAGTTTAATAAATGTTTAAAAATGAATAAATTGGGTAGAACGTATGATTCTTCGAGACTTGTACGAGATGGGACAAGCCTTCGGTTCGGTTCGTCTTACACGTTAGTTATAGTCTGAAAACAAGTCGTGACAAAAATGATCATAAAATGCTCAATACTTGTGCAAAGCAAGTAATTCTTGAGTCCTATTTATAACCAAAAATGTCCTATTGATTGTTGTATAAAATTTAGAGCCGTTAGGTTCGATTTTGTAACCTTTTTAGCACGTTTCCTAAAGCTATCGAGCTTAACTGTTCTTCAGGTAAAAGTTTCATTAAAAGTTCTAGTTCAAGTGTAGTTATCCTGCAAAATTCAAACAGTATATATATGGAAATCTAGACCATTTTCAATGGACTATACTTATATTTGACCAATTTAAATTATTTTGGCCAATGTCTATATAACTCTTCTTCATATAAAAATTTCAACAGAATTTCTACTCCAAAAATATTTAAGTATCGGAAGTATTTCATTTAACTATTTTTGGGCCTTAACTTTTTCAATCCAACTTTCGCTTGCTGAAATCTTTTAAGTCTTCAAACTTATGACCCAACTCTTCTTTTGAATTTATCAAAAGATATCAATAGATAAAAACCCATTTACATTAATTAAATCCAAATTAATTCTTTCTTAATATTTTCATATTTTCCAATTTATCTCTTCTCTTGTAAACATTCAAAAATTTACATTTAAAAGTACAATGTCTCAACTATAAATTAAGCATCAATTCACTTTTAACATAGAGAAACACATCAAGCCCATAAACTATACAAGTTTAAGCAATCATTTTTATCTATATCAAATATGCAAATTAATCCAATTTTACTTAATAATAATTTATCATTATTTTTCATCATCAAAACATATTAAATGAATATAAGAGGTCAACAAGAACCATTATAAAGAAGTTTTTAATGTGTTGGCACATTGTGGACCATTGGATTAAATTCCAACAAATATAGACCATCAAAAGAAGTTGATCAAAGTATTTCACTAATTTTTTAAAGACTACAAACAGGATTTGTATTTCAAAACGGGTTTGGCTAAGGTCATTTTATATTTATCAAAGTATTTCACTAATTTTCTAAGAACTAGAAATTTATGCCACAAATGCAGCTTCTCCACAAAGTATTTCATAACATCACAACTATACGCGCGATTATGGTCTAGAAATTTACTAGACAGGTTCAAAATCAGCTGTTGGTATAAGTTCATGTTGCTCCTCCATTTTGTTGGATCGTACCTACATATATTTCCCTATTGAAGTGATCCTGTAGTGTGCAACAACAATTATTCAGAATGAAAACAAATGTCATCAAGAAAGCAATCATCTATTCATCAGATAAAAAAAGAAAGAAAGCAATCATGTAAATATTAGAATCAGAATCATATATCCACCATAATTAATGCCTATTACCTAAAGGTGAAACTAATTAAACTGTTAACACAAGCAAAGATTGGCCCCCATTCGTTGTAAGTTGGCGTTGGCAAGACCAGTCCCTCCTTAGTTTTCAGTTTCACATCATCTACATAAAACGTGCCATACCCAAATGTCCCAATGAGTACACTGTCTCCAATGAAACACTATCTGGTAGGATCTATCTGTTATGTGAACAATTTGAACCAAGCTTCATCCTTCATAACCCAGATGTCGCTCCAATGGTGCATTTTTGAATAGCTTGCGAAACACAGCTTACCATCCACTTCCGACAGACAGCTAATCCATTCGCACCCAATAGGAAGCTGTAGTTCAGTGATCATTTCATCAGCTAAATCAAAGCGAACGATTGTATTCCTGTTATTTTCTTCCCGCGCAAGGTAACGCATGACACAATACACGGCTCCGTTTAGTGACACTTGCTGCATATAACCCACTACAGTATAAGGAAGATGATAGCAAAGTTGTCTCGATTTATGGGACTTTATTGACAGGAGTTCGATTACAGTTGTCTCGTTTAGTGACCTTATTATTACAACCTTGTAATCATTAATGGACGAATCTTATCCAATCCCCAATGCGCGAACGTCAGGAATATCACCCTGTCCTGGTAGATGCAACATTATGTACCCCCTGGTGCTTGGGTTCCACAAGACAAACCTAACTTCTTTATCGTAAAACCCCAATGTAATGCACAAAATACCATCGCAGCTACAATGAAACTGGAAACTAAATTCTGGATCCTAACGGGATGGAATGTCAAGCCATTCCTCTCAATTAGTTCATTATCACCTGCATTCTTGTCTAGTATGACTATCCTACCTTTTTCTCCGAATCCCCCGGCCGAAGCTGTGATAGAATTGTTGCAACTGTGGCGTTGCAGGTGAGCTCTAATGAAATAAGAGTGGCTAATCCGATCACGCCATGGCTTAGAAACAAACTTGAATTGAATTAATGATTTTGTAGGAGACTTCAACAGGATTTCTTCTATGACATCGTCTGGAATTAATTCTGTTGCAGTGGTGGAATTATAATTAATGTCGTTTTTCTGTGTATTGCGAGTCGGAATCTGCGTTGTCATGGCTTTTTTTTTCCGGAGAAAACACTCTCAAACTTTATTGATTCCCAATTTCTTTTTGTTGTTACAATGAGGCTCCCAACACATAGTAGTACAATTTAAATTCTAATTGAAAAAGTAAATTTAATTAACATAAAATCAAACTCCTACTCTAATAATGAATTCTAATTTAACTTTTTAATATTCCTATATAAGTTAATACCATAGTTTTGCTTTATATTCTTTCTGTCTCATAAAAATAAGCCACAATATTTTTTAACAATAATTAAGAAAATTAATTAGAGTCATTAATTTTAGTAGAGATTTTTAAAAATATTCTTATAACAATCCAATGAGCAATCAATAATACAATTAACTATGTATTTAAATAGAGACAATATTGTATAATTGACATTATTATTAGTATTGAAAAGAAAACTAGCCTATAATTTGGGATAGACTAAAAAAGAAATATGGTCTATCTTTATAGGATGGAAAAAGTATTTCGGTTTGATTTTTTTTTAAGAAGCTAAAAGGTCTTGATTCAACATTCATGGTAATCTCACATATAACCAAGCAGCCAACATACAAAATGAAATAATAAGGGACTGTTTGATTTGTAGAATAGAATAATATGGAATAGAATTGTTATTCCATGTAGAATAGAATTGTTATTCTATAGAATAATAATTCTATTTCATTGTTTAATTGATGGAATAGAATAACAATTTTATTACATTATTTTATTTAGTTAAATGCAATATTATAAAAAATAAAATATAAATTATTTAAAAAGACTATTTTGTCATAACTTTTCAAATAGAGTTAAATATTATACTTTTAATATTTTATTTAAATAAATATATAAACAACATAAGAATAAAAAATAATAAAAAATAATAAATAAAGCAACTTAATAAATAATAAACAAAATAATTTATTAAAATATAATGAAATTATTAAATGACAAATCTATAAAATATCATTTAATTCTAAAAATTAAAACAAAAAAAGTTCATTACATCAATTATTAGTAAGGACACAAAAAAAATTATATTCAGTGTTTATTCTATAGAGATATAGAATTGCAATTTCCAATTATATACTAGAAATTGCTATTTTACAAAATCATAGAATTGACAATATGTAAATTAGAATTTCACAAACCAAACAACATCATATGAATATAAATTTCAGGTGGAATTCTAATTTCATTTCTCATCATTTCCATGAACCAAGCATACTGTAAGATTCGGGAAAAAAGTTCACATATGAAAATCTAATATCAAGAAATCAATTCTTAAAAAAGCAACATTCTAACATTATGACAAAACAAGAAGACATTAACCAGTTTAATCTTCTTCTTCGGCTTCGTTCCCAGCAATGTCGAAGTATCTCGACTCATAGACATTACGGTCCTTCTTAGAAGCAATCAAGCGAAGCCAATCTCGTACATGGTGCCTCTTCAAGTGCTTCTTTGTCGAGTACTTCAGGTACCTTTTGGAGAAGTTGGAGTTGGAGGTGACGGTGATCTTGGACTTCTCGCGGGTGACGGAGTCACCAAGAGCACCGGCTTTGCCACCGACTTTGATGCGCTCCTGGAGGAACTTTTCAAGAGAGGCGATGTCCATGATCTTGTCCTCGACAGGCCTCGAGCAATCGATGGTGAAAGTTGCACTCTTCTTCTTTCCCTTGGCTCCGCCGGGCCCGCCTGCTCCTCCCTTGCTCATTTTCTCTTTATTGCTGTATTAGCTGTAACTGCGACAGGTGATGAACACACAGACGTACCACTTAGTGACCAATATCCATGCATTAATCAACCAAAGCGATGAGGAATAGACGATTACCAAACGAGTGATGTGAGGTTTGGAAGCGCCGCGGAAATGGAGAAAAGACGAGGACTGAGAACTCCTAGGGTTAGGGTTTTATTGCTTTGCGGTTGCAGCTAAAGAATTTCGGAGATAAGCGATAGGAACCAGACGAGCCCAAAATAGACAGGATGGGCCAATTTTCTGCCACAACATACAAACATGGGCCCTCTTCCTTAAGGCCCATAAAAAAACTAGTCCCATAAAAGGATGTTAAGCATGATGCAGCGTCTAAAACAACAAGGATATGCAAAATCTGGTATACATATTATCAATAGTGGAAATTAGACTGTACGTCTAAATTAAAACTTAGATTTGAACAAATAGAATTTATAGTTTAATAATTAGGTTAATGTTAATTTTTTAAGTGTTAGTGGTTAATATGTCAATTGTTTAAATTTTCTTTTGACAAATGCCAAATTTATAAGGTATGCAAGCCAAAATTTCGCGAGTTTTATTTTTCATTTTTCGATCTGTTTTCTCTCTCCTCAACTAAAAACCCAAATCTCTCTTTCTCTTTCTCTCTCTTCTCTCCCTGTTCTCTCTCCTCTCCCTCAGTTCTCTCTCCTATCTTTTGCGAAACCCCTCTTGAAACCATAGCTCCCGCCGCCCCCTCTTGTAGCTTGATCGCCTCTTGTTCTCTCCACCATCGCGTATGTTGTAGTCATCGTCTTCTCTCGTTCGACTCTCGTTCGTCAAGTCTCGGGTCTGTTCATGTCTCCATCGTCCGTCGCCTCCTCGTGTCTCGTCTCTCCCTCGTCCTGTCTCGAGTCTGAGTTCTCTCGCTGCCTCCTCTCCGTCGTTGTGTCGTCTCTCGTCGTAGTCTCTATTGTCAAGTTCTGTTTGTCCGCCTGTGTCTCTCTCTCATCGTCCTTTGTCTCTTGAGAGGCTGTGGCAGTTGTAGATAGGGTTCCAAACCCTAACTGCTCCCTTATTTTCATTTTTTACGAAAATATTTTTTCTAATTTGAAAACAATTCATCAAAATGTATCCATTCCTATACAAAATCTATATAATTCAAAAAATCTCCAAACTCACTAAAATCAACATACACAAATCTTCTCATTTAATTTTATTTGTTTAATGCTAAAATAAATTACTTAACCAAACAAAAAAGAGTTCCTTAAAGTAATTTTAAAATTATTTAAAATAATCTTCAAAATCAATCTACAACATGAATAAACAAAAAAAAAAAAGAGCCTAAAAATTATATGAAAGTTGAAATTTCAATGCATTTGGATATAATAAAAAATTATATAAAAATTAAAATTTGGATATATTTTGGAGACTATTGAAAAAATTATAAAAATTATATTAAAATTATAATTTGGAGGCATTTAATTTAAATAATATTATATCAAAAACTTATTAAATCAAATTTTATATAAAAAAATTGTAATTTGGATATATATGGATGCATTTTGAAATATCAGATTTTTCCTCCCTTTAAATTCATCTTTTCTGCGAAAAAAATCAATTTCTTGAAAATATAGTGATTTTTCCCGAAAAAATCTTAAATTCTCGGTTAATTTCTCAATCAATAAAAAATATTATACCTTACAAGATATTTTAAGCGTATTTATTTTTGTCAAAATATATTTAATACATGACAAAAGTCAAATTTTAAATTTTAGTTTAGAATAAACTTAAGTTTTGCCAAATCAATAAGCATCGAGTGGGAAAAGAGTTCAAAACCCCGGTAAAGGTTGATCAAGTTTTTTCGGATATTAATATCCAATGAATGTTTTTTGCTCCATTCATATGAACCCGCCACATATATTCAGTTCATCATAGAAAAGACAATCAAAACCAGAAACAACAAGAGACATTTTCTTCTCCACTGCACCAAAATTGTTCCTAGCAATTCCCTTCCTTCCCACATCTTTCTCAAAGTCCCGCCTCTGCAACTTCCTTTTTTTCCACTGAATTTGTCTAGCTCTCTAGTTTATCTAAATCGCTCAGCTTCAGTGCGGCTGGTATATTAAGAGTTGTTCCAGCTTGAATCATGCCCCATCCGATAAGACGCCAGTGCTTCTCAACTCGTCTGCTGAGTGAATCTTGTCTTCCCTGCTGGTGCATACTGGAGATGTCAGTTGCAGTTTCGCCAGATCATTTTTCACAGCTAGAACACGAGCTCCAGTTGACATTGACCCAATGTTCAACATAAGGATCTCTCCCTTGGCAAGCTTAGAGACCTTCCCCTGCTTCTCTGAGCCCTTCGTCCTAACACCAATAAGTCGCCGCAGGAGGAAGAAATTCACCTGCAGAATTACAGAAGACAATATTGAAATCATTTCTAAACACTTACTTATTTGAGACATCTATGAGAAAAATGCCTGAGTCCCAAATATTGAATAAAATAACGCAAAGATGTAATTGCTGATTCAGTGCCCTACCTCAAGTTCAGTATAAACATCAGGGAGTGTACCAACTTCTCCAAGAACCTGGCCTACCAACCTATCAGCACGCGTCAGAGTGGGGTCCATGGTTGTCCCAACACCAATAAGACCTCCAGGCACGGCAAATTGTAGCTCATTTTGCTCAGCATACAGTGAAACTATTCTAGTATAGATTGGTGTGCACTTTATGTTCCCAGCCTCGTCTTTAACAACAATCCCAGGACGAAACTCGATACACTGATTGACCCTTAACACACCCTGTATCAAAACAAATGGGGGACAAAACCAGTCAGGCATCACAGACAATCACACGCTTATTTCACAGATCTATTCCTCACAAATGCTGCAGCATATGCATCAAACAGCAAACTTCAATAAGTCAACCATACCTTGAGAATACTTCCACCAGCCACACCACCTCTTATCTCATCAACCTCAGACCCAGGCTTGTTAACATCAAAAGAACGAATTACAATCATATTAGGAGGAGATTTGAAGTCCCTCACGGGAATGGGAATCTTTTTCACAATGTACTCGCACACAACATCAATATTGTACTTGAGCTGTGCTGAAATTGGCACCACAGGAGCACCATCTGCAACAGTTCCCTGCAGAGGAATGTAATAGTGTCAGCAGGGTGAAACTATGACAAAAGAATTGGACATTATAAAAAAACAACCATATAACAATACAGATAGTTGCACACTGAGACAGCATGGCAAAATAGATGACAGAAAGGCACTGAACCTGGATAAATTTCTGAGTGGCTTCATGTTGGTAATGGCCACATTTTCCTGGATAAGATCAACTTTATTTTGAAGAATTATAATATGCTGGAGACGCATAATTTCAACAGCAGCAAGATGCTCGGAAGTTTGCGGCTGGGGACAACTCTCATTTGCAGCTATGAGAAGTAATGCTCCATCCATAATTGCTGCTCCGTTGAGCATAGTAGCCATCAGAATATCGTGGCCCTGTCAGATATTAGAGAGGAGATAATTTAACTATGCAAACAGATTTAGTCATCAAAGGTCAGAATTAAAAACATGCAATTGTATAATTTATCACTGAATCATCAGTAGAAAAGGGAAGAGACATATGATCACTAACTAATCCTTTTTACAAACACTGAGTTGAGATGTAACAATTGTTTTTAGACTTATGAAGGTTGGATAACAAAGCAAAAAAATCCTGAATTACTATGCAATAACCAAATTGATTAATTTTTAGAGTAACATAAGCTATTTCTAAATGATCAACGTAAAAAAGGCAGCTTTGAATCCTTACCGGGCAATCAACAAATGAAACATGCCTAAGCAATTTCATTCTACAGTTCTCAAATCCAGGAACATCACACTGGGGACTATCCTCCTTTCCACTTCCGTAAGCCCTAACAAACAAAATGTGTCATAGTAAATAAGAAATTCTGGAAAATCAAAAGGAGTAGCATTATTTCAGCTATATGCAACATATCAACTCACTTGTAGCACATAGGACGAGGACACCTATCGTCTTCACACTTGTAAATCTTCGCGTTGGCATACCCAAGCTTAATTTTGATGTTACGCTCCAATTCATTTTTGAAGCGAACAGTCTACAAGTTAGTGGAAAAAGCAGTCAGATTAAATCATCCAAGCATTAACACAAAATTGATGTACATTTGATACATTGAATTACTTGAACACCAGAGATTGCTTTCACAACGGTCGACTTTCCATGTGCCACATGACCTATCGTGCCTGAGAAAAATATAAAAAGCCAAACCTTCAGTCCCAATCATTAACTTGAGACCATAGTCCCAGAAAATAAGGCAAATTTTGACATCTGTTTCAACAACAAAAAGACAATGACGATTGAAGCATCACTGCATAATGATTACCTAAATTTATGGTTGCCTGCCGAGATATAACCTCTGGAGACAGTGGATGGAGCGCATCCACATCTAGTTTACTCAGGTCTTGTTCCATCAAACCTTTCCGCGACATTTTGAATGTTCTTAATATTCCCTCCCAAAAAATCCTTCCTTAATGAACTTTTTAAAGTTTAAGCAAGAAACTGCATATTGAACACCAATCACTCTAATTAGCCAACTAGTTGCAACAAAGCCACATAATAGTTGATAACAGAACGCCCTAACGCATAAATTCCAAATTTCCAATATAAGAAAAAGCTAAAAACCTTCTTTAAACATTAAGCAGAATACTCAGATGGGAACCACTGATAAAAGGGATAAAATCGATCAAAAATCGAAACCCAATAGACTTGTGATGTGTCCATTTGAATAAATGTTAGAGCTGAAACCCACCGGTATAAATTATTCATCAATTATCAGCTCCCAAAGAAAACATCGAACTAATCTAACTCCTAGACAAGACTTAATCATTTCACAAAACCTTAAAACCCTAATTCTCTACTAAAAGCATAACGCCTAGAAAATAGGATAAGAGAGTCCTGATTTTTAATTTAAAATGTTGTACACAAGAAACAGATATGGTTAACACTACGCGAAAAACTACATTATTCAAGGATAGGAGCTCATCAATACAAGAACAAGAAACAAGAATATTAACAAAACCAAAAAATTATACTCCTTCACATATCATATAAAGCAATAATTCTTTGTCAAGTATTTCATCAAACAGGTTATGCTCAAGACTGATTAATTACAAAACGGGTTAATTTTCTGACTAAAATTCCAAATTTTCTCTCCAATTTCCACATTTTCTACTAAACAAACGAAAACCCAGATGCTAAAGCACAGAAAACTGAACCAAAACCTCCCCAGTTCACACCTTGAAAAATAATATGCACATACAGACAACAATTACGGGCGGGCGGAAAATTGCTAATTGACTGAGCTCTTTTAGTTTCCTTCTCTTGGCTCTCGTTCTCTCTAACTTGTGTTATTGAAGAGAGGGGGAGGGGTCTCATATATATATTTTTTCAAACTATAAAACTAATTAACCCTTTTAATTTACTTGTTTGGCAAGTGTTTTTTTTAATTAGAAATTCACATCAGCTGCCCAGATAATCTAAAATAGATAAAAATCTTTATTTGAGATATTTTATTTTAAATATAAAATAATCTACATATTAGAAGCATGAAACATGTACTGTTTTTACTTTTTTATTATAATTTATTTCAAACAAACACCTTAAAATCAGCTGAATTTTCAAAACTTTCTTCCAAAAAAGAGTAGCTAATGTAATTTCCAGTAAGTCATTGGAATTGATTGTTAAGTTTTATGCATTTTATTAAAAAAATAAAAATAGTAATATGCACGAATGCAATTTTTTTTTATAATTTAATTATACCACGGATAACGAATAAGTAAAGTTTTGTAGAAAATAGAAAGTATTCAATTCGAAAGGCATTTCTTCCTTCCAATGATTCCACAAACAATTTTCGTCCTCAACGACCTGCAATTGCTATGTCCTCATCGTCCGATTCACTAAACGACCGATCATCGAATCTAATGAATGGTCTTTTTATCCATTACAATCTTATCCCTTTTTGCCAGCAGTTCACTGCATAAAATGCTGCTGATTATTCGCGTAAGCGATTGACTTGTACAAGACAAAGGAATTCTCTTATTCACTTTGCATTATATATATGGTCTACTATTCCAAATTTCAGGAAGCGAATTTGGAGGTTGTGGTAGTGACACCAACATCCTTAGCATCACCGAAAATACGTTGACGGAAATCGGAGACCATGAGAGGAAGTCCGCGGCGGAGGGACACCGTTGGTTCCCACATCAGTAGCTCCTTGGCCTTGGTAATGTCAGGCCTCCTCATGTGAGGGTCATCCTCTGTGTTCGGCCCGAATTCTATCTTTGCTTTTGGATCTATTGTTTCTTGTACCACCTGCTCTCACAGGCAATGATTCATTAATTAATTCTGATTATATTTCCTGGAAAACTATGTCTGAACTTGTGCAATAAAAGAATTACCTCGGCAAGCTGAAGCATAGTGAATTCACCAGGGTTCCCAAGATTGAACGGTCCTACATGTTCACTTTCCATCAGCCGGACCAGACCCTCCACCTGTTATAGCAATTTTCAGCTAGTGTCAGGTTCATCATTGGCATTGTTTGTAAACATCAGGACTAAGAAAGCAAACCTGACACTATCAATGTGCATTTTCCAAGCTGTTTTAGAGTAACTACTAACAAATCAATTAAGAGAAGAGGTTTACCAGGTCCGAAACAAATTGGAAACTTCTTGTCTGCTTTCCATCTCCATAAACTGTCATTGGCTCCT
>CAODLS010584199.1:0-16641 GCA_948243855.1 Flueggea neowawraea | reverse complement strand
AATGCACTGTGAGTTCATCATGGATTCTGAGACCAACAATGGCTTCAGGGAAGCAATGAGTCCTCTTGTCTCCGCGAAAATCGATCGCAGGATAATCAGTTAGATGTGAAAGAATGTTGCCATACTTCATGATCCACCAGTTATGATACTCAAGAATCACAAACACAACCTTTTTCTTGAAATGTTGGGATGTGATATACAAAGGGATGATCCCATCATTGAATTCATGATAAACATTACCGGTATATCCTCCCGTCGAAAAGAACACTGCTGGAACATCATGTTTCACATCACAGTGATGGTTAGAAGCAGAATTCTCCTCCTTTGAGATAAGATTCAACTCATCAATTGTGTCCATGACACTTTTTTCCCATTTCCGGGTGTATGGTCTGATCTTTTCGTGTTGGAATTTTGATTTTTCGTCAACCATGCTTGAAACATAGCTAACCAAAGAATTGGGCTTCCTTGAACTGTAAAGGAATATTGAAGAAGAGGAAGAGTGTATTCTTACATCTCCTTTCATGACACAGATATCAGACCTAAAACTGCTTCTGTCACAACATATGGTTCCTGAATTCAGCGACAAGAGAACAAAAATTAGAAAGTGTATCATAATTAGTTCAAAAATTTGGCACCACATGATCACATTTTCCTGATTAAGCTAAAAGTAGAAAACAGGGAAAGATAGAAACTTTAATGTATGTCAACTTTAAGCTTTGATAAAAAAAAAAGTACTTTGCATATAACAAACAAACTATAAAATAAGATTTTGCATATGTTATTGAAGTCATTTCTAGCGTTAAGGGATCGGATATATGGGTCAGAAAGTTGGATTAGCAGAGGAAGCCAAATAAACAGAAACAAACAAATTAAGTTTCCTTTTTTTATAATTTCCACTTGACAGAAATTGAATCATTTATGCCCACGATGCCAATATAGCCTGAGATTCAACTCCATGCGGAAAAAATACATTTGTTTACTTTGTAAGCTCATCTTCTTGCTTACGTATGGAGAAAATTCCAACTATTAGAAAGCAACAGTTTTCTGTTCCAACATCACTACTGTTCGATCGTCTTAAAATTATTAACAAAGAAACTATTACGGTTCTGTAACCAGAAAAGCAAAAAAAAAAAAGTGGAAACAGTTCTGTAACCAATAAAGAAAAAAATAAATCATGGAAACATATTCAGAATATAGAGACTTGTGGGATATTCACCATTAGAGACTGAAGAACACAAGGAAGGTTTTCCATTTATATCAGAAGCAGACCTGTCCTCTTCTACACCAAATGAATCTGCAAAAATAAACCATTAATATAATCTGTCAAAACCTAAAAACACACAAAAAAAAACAGAGAAGTTGACATAGGGGGGGGGTGGGTGGGGGGCCGGGGGTTGGGAGTTTGGGGCTTACACAGACGTGAGAAAGCAGAGGAAGAGCAGAGCCAATGAGGTAGCAAAATAAGGCAACAAGAGAGAACAGAAAGAATCAATAAAGAAACAAGCTTTGGTCTTGATCTTCTGTAGTAACTTGCGTTTGAACAAACAAAAGCAATTACTGATTCCTCATCTTCATGTTGTTGTTTCTGTAGCTCTCCTCCTTTTCTCAGTACATGGTATCTATGGTACTGAACCATTTCTCTCAAAAGCTTCAATCTTTAACTTCACCACTACCAAGAGCAAGTCTATAACTTTTCTTTTCTTTCTCTCTTTTCTTTTTCCCTGTGTCAGTGTTGTTATTTCTTGCTTCCTATGCCTCAAAGAGCCTTCACGTTTATGGAAGCTGCCTCTTTTTTTTCTTTTCCTTTCTTTTTGTTTAAAGGTTCCTGCTTTATCGAGAGAGAGAGAGAGAGAGAGGTGGTGATGGGTTGTGATGGTTTTGGGCAGAGAAGCAAGTGGGGGTGTCAGAGGATACTAGGAAGCTATTTCTGGGCTTCCTCCATTGATTCCTTCCTTCTTTATTCAAACACACGCAGTAATACAGAAGAACTATATATTACAGTCACAGAGGGGGTGATAAAGAGAGAGAGAGAGAGAGGAGTCTGTTATGGGCGGTGTTGAACTGTGGATGAGAGAGAGAGGTTGTGAAAGTGTATAAAGGAGGCTAAGCCTGGGGGCTTTGAAAAGTGAAGGAAGGATGAATCAAATAGCGTGTAAAGAGAAAATTAGACTTGTTATGTCTTGGCTGGCTCTCTCTTTTGGATTCCTAATTCTCTTCTGGTGTGCACTTTATTATTACATCCATTTTATACATATTGCACCCTCACCCCAAAAAATATTCTATGCAAATTGCAATTATTATTATGGGCTGAGGTGTTTCGACTTAAAAAAATTATTTGATAACTCAACTTGAATATTTGAACTATAAACTTTATTGCGGTATAAACTCTTTTTTGTACTTTTAATGTTATTAAAATCGGATCGAATCGGCCTTCCGACCAATAAATCAGTGAACCACTATATCGGTTCGGTTTAAGGATTAGAAGTGTGGCCAAAAGCTTAAAAACAAAAAAACCAATTGGTTAACCAGTGAACCAAAAAATCAGTGAACCATTATACCGATTCGGTTTGAGGACTAGAAGTGTACAAAACAGGACAGTTCAGAATTAAACACAAAACCAAAAAAACAATTGGTGAACCAATGAACCGGCTAGTTTTTACAAACCAAACCGATTTTGAAAATCTGGTTAATATGAAATTTTTATTGTTTTATTATTGAATTGATTTTCTTTGATGTTTACTCACATTTCATAGTGATTAGAATATATAATATAGTTCTACAAGTTATTTCTGAAAGTCAAAGTGTTTTCATTAATTTTTAAATATTATTTTTATGGTTCAACCAATGTAAACCAATGAACCGGTAAACAAGCTCTCTAGTCGGTTTAACGAACGCTCTGATTCTCAGAATATTATTTGTTATTCTGAGAATAACAAGAAGTATCAAAATCTCCTGATCTTCAGTCGTACTATGTAGCCCAGCTGTGTATTTTAATAGCTGTCTGGCATTGTTAATCAACGCGTAAGGAAGGCCAGTGGACGTTGCTTGGGGCTATCACGACCATTGTTTTTTTAGGAGGACTACAAAAACATTGCTCAAACAAAGTTAAATTTAAGGAGTCATGTGAAATTATGACATAAACATGTGGACTTTATTGACCGTTGATTATTTACTTATGTTGTGAGGGAGTCTTACGCGAATCTAACAACCCTTCTGCCCATCAATACGCTATGGTATTAGAGTTTTTTTTTTAAATGAAAATATCTTTCTAATATAATTTAATTTTTCACTATAACAAATGCATAACCTTTTTCCTCTTATCTATACAATTTACTATTAAATAATCGCTTACTTGTTCTGAAGAGTGTAATTTACACAGTCAAAATAATAAAAGAAAATGCTATAGGTTCTACGCAATTATAGGTGTATTATGTGTGAAAGATTATTTTTATTTGAGTACTTAAGCTAAAAGTGTTTTAAAAAAAACAATTGGTTATTGATGAAAAACATATAGGACTCGTTTGACAGTATAATATTTTTTATATTTAATATGTAACATGTAAGAATTTTTATAGTTTGTAATAGTAAAAATTGATGATGATGTAAGTATTTTTGTTTGTTATTTTTGTTTATAAAATTTTAAAAATATCCTTGTATTTTAAAATAAAGAAAATTTGTTGTTGCAGATTTGTGAGCTATAATCTCGTAGGGAGGTAAAATTGTAATTTCTCATAGTTGTATTTTTGAGATTGTTAGTGCCAATCATCTATTGAGAGGGAAAATGTTGTTTTGCCACAAACAAACATTTTTTGTAGATTGTCGTAAAAATGCTATATGCTATAAAAAAAATACTGAATTTTGTCATGTACCAAACAAGCCCATAAGTTTTTCATATAGTAAAAAAGGAAAACGAGATCAAAATAAAATCTATTTTTTCACTTTGGAACACATTAATTTAACATATTATATTTCTAAAAAAATTATATTCTTTCTATTTTTACTATATAATTACTCAAATTATTAAATAATATATATTATACACACCGCTAAAACGCTAATCCAAACGTGGTCTTACAAGTGAAAATACATTTCGGAAAACAGGGCGTATTAACTCACTATTAAATATTTTTGGCAACATTGAATAACTCAAAAAAAAGGTTTAAGCAAACCAAGTCACCATGTAGACGATCAAGTTGCAATAATTTTTTAGGGGATGCGCACAGTAGCGGAATCAGGATTTTTTAAGGAGGGATTAATTTTTATTTTTAACTTTATTTTTAGAAATATCAATATATCAATTTTAATATTTGAGTTAATTTTATTTAAAAAATTCCATTACTCGTTACTGTGTTACTCTTAGTATTAATTATACGTTGCAACCCTATGATGAAATAAGCTTGTAACATTAAAAAAAAGGTATTAAACAATATTATTTAAGTCCAGCTCAAATAACGATATTATTTAATAGAAATAAATAGTGAGTTCTTTTTGTGATTATCACTATAACTTAAAAAATAATAATAAAACTTTGATCTTAATTTTGCGGACTATATATTGGACGAGACTCTTAATAAAAATGCATTTGAAAAAAAAATCGAATTTCATATTTATAGTAATGAATTTTTTATATGTCTGAAACGCAATAAGGAATAAACCTAAATTTATGGGTTTTTTTAAATGAAACATATTTTTTAATATAATAGAACTGAATTAATATACAATTATATCATCATACCATGTTAGCACCATGTTAAATCGTTGTGCTATATTGTCGTCTAAGTGAGCACGTTAGTGGCAAAAACTAACGAAAAAAAAAAACGAGTGACATTATTGAATAAAAATTTAAAAATAGATTTTTTTATAAAATATTTTTAAAGTTCGCCTGAGCCCTATGAACTCATCGCCATCGGCATCATTACATGTAAACATTAATACTAATCAGCAAAACCTTCAAACACGACATTATGAAAATAAAAGGGAAATGAGAGAATTAATAATGAAAAATATAGGTATGATATAAATATTCAACGATTTGATTTTTCCAAAGCAAGTTGATATTGATAGAGCAACCGAAAATTACTTTTATATATTGAGAATGATTGTTTCTCAAGGCATAAGTTTGGTGTCACAAAAAAATTATTACACCACAGAAAATACATATAATTCCCTTTGACTAAGCCCACAGAAGCATTATCAAGTGTTGATTCATTACTTAATTTGGCTTGTTATTGAATATGCCATCTGTGAAAGAAATGTTAGACTCAGTTCTTATCTCCATGGAAGCTACCTTAACCAGAAGCTGGCAGCCCTTGTATGGTAGTAACTAGGAAGGTGCATTCGTTTAAGCAAAGTTTTCTTCCCTCCACTGAAATTAAATTGAAATTCTGATTTTCTAGAGTTGAAAACAACGATAATATCGTAAGATTGCATGTCTATTGTATTTTCGCGAGTTGTGGTTAAGTATGACAAATTCATTCATTAATCAAAAGTTTCAAATTCGAATCTTGACTATAATTAAAAAAAAATTAAAGCTATTTAGACATGGAATAATTTTAAGGATTACATATATATTATTTTACGTAAAAAAATATTAGTATTATTTATTGTGAATTTATTGAGTGCCTTTCATTTTTTGTCTTTACAAGAAGTATTCTTACGATGAAAAAACCGCGTTTTAAACTTCTTTAGGTAGACCAATAAGTTTATAGCTCATTAGCACACACTTTTTGTTTTAATTATGGTCTTCCATCTCTCTCGTTTGAAGAATTTTCATGCCCGACATAAGACTCACGTCCCTTAGAGATTGACATGCGTCCTTCAAGGGAAGAAGCCAAAACTAGCAAGTTGTTTTAAGGTGCCGAAGTTTGAAGGGTTTGAACTTTGAAGTTACTATCTCGTCTTTCTCGATTACTTGTTTTAACAACTTGAAAAGGGAGGGGTAAAAGCGAATTCAATTAAACCTCAAGGACTAATAAGGAATTCACCCTTTAACAATTGATGAACCCCTCCGTGGATCATTTGAAAATATATTATATGGTGTTTGCTTGTTTGGATTGGCTATTGATTTTTCTAATATGTAGACTCATGTTATGTATTTAATTTTTTTCTACTTCGTTAACTTACTAATTAATTATTGTAAACCATTATGAAAATAATCTTAAGTAAAATCGACTTACTATTAGTTGGTGAGGCTAATATGAGCGAACCCATGAACCAAATACTTTAGTCGTATGTGAAAATAGTTTTTGTGGATTAACGACTAAAAATATCTCAATTTTTGTACTTTATATAAAAATGACTGATTTTAAAAAAAATGTCTTATTTTTAAAAAATTGTCTTACATATCGTGATATTTAAAAATTGTAGAAAAGAAATTCAACCGTTCGTACACCATCAAATTTAACTGTTATTCGATAACATGGCATGTTGTAGTGACATTTTTGCCTACAATGTCCTATTAGCACTATTCATACTCTCCCCTTTAATACAATAACCATTCCCTATTCAACCCCTTATTAACATTGTCATCAGAAAGGGCTCTTGTAAGTTTTTAGGACTTCTTTTGACTTATAGATATACCAATCGGAGCTGATCCCATCTCTACACGACTACACCAACATCATTTCTAAACCAAAAAATAAGATCATGTACTTTATAATTTGAGCTTGTTGAAAGGAAACTAAATAATAAATAAGTGCAAAGGAAGATGAACAATATCTTGGAACCGACCGGATTGGAAGGAAATGAGTCACATGTGGGAATAGTTTTTCGTCGCTTTAGGCGCCCAAAATGATAAAGTTGAAAAAACATACAAAAATATGCGTAAATTAACGCAATTTTATTTCCTACATTGGCGGCCAAGTATGTAGATGTACTGACCTTTTTTTTTCGACATGCAACTACATTTTGCTTTGCCAACAATCTTGGTCTTCCCAAGTTTGAATTTACATGCTTTGCGCTGCATTCTCGATAAGCTAATTAATTAGTTCTCAATGTTCATGATCTTTTGGGAAGTTTAACAACTTCTTCATGGACTTATCTGCTATTTCTAATTGTTGTGTTGAATAAATTGTTGTAATTCCTAAACAATCACTTTAAATATTAGAATATTAACAATTTTTTTTCCATAGGATAACTTTGAGTAGCAAGTTGAGATGCTTGGAGTCGGAGATGGACATATATAGCTGGCACTGTTACTTTAAACCCTGCATGGATATTGAGTCCCATGTGAACTTTTGTTTTCCTTTTTTAATTTGTTTACCTATACAATAATTGAGGAGATAATGGATGGTTTGATCTGAATTATTTGAAGTATGTTACTATCGGGATAGTAGATTGAGTGGTAAATGTATCTCTTGTGTCACATAAGAATGGCAGTTTAAGTAAACCAAATGTTATTCTTAATGGGTCGGTTTTTAAGCATTATGAACAAGATTCTTTGCGGTTGTCAATCCGCCTTTGTCTTCCTAAGAAGAACGACAACCACTTTCGAGGATGCCGATTTAAACAAACCAAGTGTTGTTCTTAATGGGCTTGTATGGTAGGTGTCTTTCAGACGAGGGCTTAAATCTGGTTTTCCAAAGAATTGAAACCTGCATGTTTAGTTTAGGAACATGAGACTACATGATCCTCTTAAAAAAAGAAATAAAACATGGTATTTGAACAAATATTTTTTGATAACTCATTTTATTAATTTGCTCCCATAAAAAATTTAAATTCTCGACCCATTGGTCATATATACACACATTTAGACTTACTGTTTGATTTTTCAAAATAGATACAGAGTATACACATTATTAAAATTTTATATGATGCAAGTATATCATTTTCTGAAATTTGAAATGTATTGTCAATTATTTACATTTACGAAATAAGATAACCTGTGAAATGTATACAATTACGAAATGAGAAATTTGAACATTTTGTGAAATGTACACATATTATAAAATTCCACAAACTAAACTAGGCGACAGTGATATGGGCATCAAATCATTGTATTTAATTTATTAATTATTATCCCTGTTTTAAAAATATATATTAAAATACGAAACTTAGATGTTGCAAAGATGATTTGTTCTTGGTTTCGATGGCATTTTCAATTTCTATAAATGATTTGCAGTCATGTTCTTCCATGCGATGTCGCATAATCATCAACAAAGATTCTGCCACTAAAACTGTTTTTTATATTTGTTGTTCGTGAGATTTGAACTTAGAATTTCGTGTTGATGTTTTAAATCTGGACCGAACATCAATCCGAATAGGAGACTGAGTCACCTGTCCATTGGTTAAAAAACATAAATAAAAAATAATTAATATAAAAAAACCCTAACGCTAGATTTATATATCCTCAACTTCATTCCCTCCATTTCATACAAAGCAGCCGCTCATCTGAAACTTTCTTCTATGCACATTTTCATTTCATTTGTTCTCTTCGCTCTTCTCCCTCTATTTCTCAACCATCACTCTCTCTCGCCCACTCTATTGCTCTCCTCTCAGTGGGCAGTCGTATAGGTCTGCAAGCAATTTTTTGGACAACGACGAGATCAATGACATGAGATTGTGGTTGATGAAAGATTTGTGTTGTTTTTGAGTTGATCCCATAATAGCATAATTTTTCCTGTCAAAATAGGCCATACCCAGAAACATAAAAATTAATATTGAAACTCTCATAAGATTTATTTTCATATTTATTTATTTTCTTAATAAAAAAATGAATATTGACCATATCTTAATAAGAATTGTCACATGTCATTCAATTGAAATAGTAAATGTCAAAATAATAACATGTTAAATGTCAGATTACTATGAAATTATATTCATTTTTTTATATATTATATAGATGATAACCGGTTTTTAAAAATTGGTCTGGTTCACCGATTCAACCGGTGGGTTGGCCAGTTTGAAGCGTGTCCTGTCCTTGAGTATAAACCGGACCGGATTAGTGACCGGTTCGCGGCATTTTATAAACATTTGGTTATCTCTAATTTCTAAAGAAAGAAGTGAATGCATGGTTGATGGGTTTGGACCGTTACAATGTGACGTTGAAATCTGTATTTGGCTGCATGCAGAATTGCAGATGAAGAAAATTATCCACTCCCAAGTTTGGTTCAGTGAGTAGGACCACTAAGCAGGAGGTACAGAGTCATGTGATGCCAACAGATGAAACACACCAATGAGAACTTGTATTTTCAGTTGCCCTGCCAAACTGTTGAATAAGAATCTTCCTCGCATGAAATTTTAGGCGAAATGCGAACTCACAATTAATGTTAAAATTGATTTTAATATCAATGAGTTATATGCTTTTTTTTTATTGAAAAACTATAAACCTATTAGTTAATAGAAAATTGACATAGATTGCATATTTAAATAAGACAATAGTTGTAATTACATAAATAAAAAACAGTGATATCTGTATTCTTAAAATATTGATAAATGTATAATATATTAATTAAAGATTATCAAAAATAAACATGTCAATTCAATTTGTCATGTATATTTCTTCGCACAAGGATTCGTGAAAATATAGCTTTATCTATTGACTTTTCTAAAAAAATAAATTCGCCTCACTTTTTTGATCAATGAAAAAAAATTTCACTTCCAATATGGGAACAAATGAAATTTCGAGTTGATTATAAAAGGTTTTTTTAATTATTATAGTTATCATTTCCTTTTACACTTGGGAACTAGGACATGATCTTCATTCTATAAGCATCACGGTTTGAACATTAATGAACATGCATCTCAATATGCCAAAGTATACGATAGAAGTAGATGGATTAATAACATTAAATAGCACGATATTTGCTCGTTTTTGTACTTATAACTTAATCTTTCGAAAATAACACCCAATAGTACTACCTTTGTGGGTTTTTGCATTCGTCGCACGAGTTAGTATTTCCTTTAAAAAAAGATAATTGATATCGTCAGTACCATATAATCAATTGTCATTTTTATTTAACGGAAATATTAACTCATGTCACTAATGCAAAAAATCACAAAAGTGATGATATTGGATGTTATTTTCAAAAGGTCATGCCATAAGTGAAAAAACGAGTAAAAATCGTGTTATTTAATGTTATTAAACTGAAGTAGATGGAGTGACTAGTGGTAACAATCCCGCTTGACATGAACAGGCTCTCGTCTGCTACAAAATGTTGGAAGAGTTGAATTTAGAGTTAGCTAAACCTCATCGTTGTAGAACAACATCCATTTTGATCATTGACTCCCTAGTTCCTGAATCCCTTCATAGCTGGAATGGATACCCAAAAAAACCTGTCTAATACTTAGTGGACCATTCATTTGAGTAAAGTGCCATGGATTGGTGACTCCATTTCTATTCTACAAGAATGTGAAAATTAGTCCAACCATGTCCATATCATATCATATCAGAACAACTTAATAGCCCAACCAAAATTGGGTTTCAAAGCCTTTGAAAGGTTCTTTAAAAAAGAAATACGTATTTATATTCATTTGGAGGAGGACCACAAGACATGTCACTTTCAAATCCGATCATTTCTATAAGCGATAAAGGCCAGATTAATTAGTACTTTATCTTCATTAGCTTTCATAAGTTAGTCCTAAATCTTTAAAAATTCAGAGTTAAGTTCTAAACCGTGACTGATTTTCACAAATAAATCCTTTTGTATGATATAGCAAATAATTAGCTGATAAAGCATGCCATTATGGACAGAAATTAACAATAAGCAATTTTCTTTTTTTTTATCAAAGCCTTACTCTTTCTTCCACTCACACTCTCTCGTCTTCCTCCTCCTCCTCCCCGCTCTCTTTCTCCTCTTTGCTTTCTCTCTCACATGTCAAAATCATAAATGTGAAGGACAATAACACCAATTAGCAAAAAACACAATGCAAGGTCAAGCTTTCAATGAAAATACAATCCAAAAATTAGAATTTCAATTGGGGGTGAAGAAGACGCCAATTTTGTCAAGTCAATGTAGTTCCCAAATTTAGTTGGCATGTGTTAGGATATTGGTGTCACCACCCAATTTTGAACCCTTTTGTGGCCAAAATCAACACATGCCTCACAAGGACTTTTCCACACATCAATTTATTACCCCAATAAATAAATCAACCTCCTTTTCAATTATACTAGTTTTTCTCACTCGTTATAGAAATTTTATAAAAAAATTTATATGGAATTTATGAATAAAAATAAATAATATTAGATTGATTATATTCTCCAATATAATTTTAGATTAAGGTCCAAATAATAATTAGATTAATTTCAATTTTTTAAATTTTTTATTATGATAATGTCTTAATTTTATTTTTATATTTGAGAAAAGGTAATCTGGCGACAAAATCAATATTAAACTTATTTGATAGCAACTATACTTAATTTGAAATTCATTTTAAATTTTTGTTAAGATAATTTTTCTGATAAGTCGTTAAGATATTTTTTAATTGGTTTTTATATGAAATTAGATTAATTTAATTAAAAAGCGTCTTTACTTTTTTGATAAAACAAAATTGATTTTCTATTAATGAAAGCACGAATTGAACATGAAAGAAATGAACTCAAATTTTTTTATTTTATTATTGGACTAATTTTCAATATAGTTATTTCTAGTTAATTTTTTCAGCAGTTTTAAACTTTAAAACTTTGTCATCTAAATACAAAGAAGTTAAAATTGTTTTCCAAGCACATACCAATTTATTTGTAAATGAGAAAAAAATTATACCAAAACAATGATGTGAAGATTAATAAACTGTATGGGCTGCTATTCGCAAATTGCATTACTGAGACTATTTTCGAAAGCAATGAACTGAGATTAAAAGTGCATGACAGTAGAGAATTAACAAAAAATATGTTTATCTGCATAGTACATTAATTATAATTTACAAAAAAAAAGGTACCATAATGTCTCAACCCATAACTTAAGAGATCTTGTCAAAAAGATGAAATATTAGTACCCCATGATATTCATTCGTTCGTAAAAGATAGTATAATCTCTTCTTTTTTTTTTTTGAAAAGATCGCCCCACACCGATTCTCACTCAGCTAGACTGACTCGGAACCTGTTGGCATCACCTCCCGACAATCCAGCTACCGACAACCCAGCTAGGCTGGCCTCTCGGGGAGCTGATGGGACCAATAAATTCATTGATGAATAGGAGATGGAAATGGAGGATGAACCCCCTACAAAGTCATTGTACAATAGCTGAGACAAGTCACCGGGTAAATGATAAATCTCATGGTACCCTAATGGTAGTCATAAACCGAATTTGGCTAGCCAATCCGCGCTACAATTCACTTCTCTAAATACATGAGTAATAAAAACAGTCCAAGGGAGCTTTAAAAGATAGTATAATCTCTACAACATGTTTGACAAACATAGAGCACCGAATCAAAGGAACTCAAAAAATTCTCCCTTTAAAAGGGACACCATCAATCCACTGTAAAAATTAAGCCTTGTGTTAATTAAATACAGGTACTCTATCCACTAAATTAAAATCCAAGATCTACCAACCATTACTTGAATTAGAAGAGACTTCTAAACAGGTAAGATGGTCTGAGGACCAAAAACTTATTGCTGCCTCTCAAAATAGCAAAGTTAAAATATTTCGATCAGCTATAATTTCATATGTAGCCATCTTGTATTTCTCGTCTCTTCGTCCACTTTGTAAAACGATTTCACTCCTTCATAATTTATAACTAACATAATCAAAAGAAATCTTTACATCAGAATACAAACTCCAATCTGATACAAAATTAAACATTTAATTTATACTAACATTAATATGTGAAGAGATGGATGAGAAGAGTATTCTTGTCTTTGAAACTTGACAACCAATTAATGAGTGACGAAGGCACATTGACGAACATGGCAGCATCTTGATAACCAATTAAACATTTGAACTGAAAGGCCGTAAATTGTAGTCGTTACATGAAGAAGAAACATTTTTTCCCAAAGGTGAAAACGATTTCTATCTCTAGCTATAATTTCTCTATAGAAATATCTTGGAGATTAGCTTTGTGGCAGCATGATAATTTCCATAAATCTGTAGTTCTAGTTTTTAGATTATGCCTGATCAAATCAAAAGCAAACCTCTCCACATAGGTAGTAATTTTTACTCTTATTAACTATTTATAATAGAAAATAATACATTCAGATAAGTTTTGCTTCAAATCACTTTGCTTGAAATCATAATTCGTAAATTTAGATAAGTTTTAATTGAAATCATCTTTTGATAGGTTGTTTTTATTGTTAGTGATATTTTAAATCTTTTGTTACACGTAACACAATCTATTTATAAACTGTTGTTATCCGACTTTTAGTTCTATTATTTTAATAATTAAACTAAACAACTAAGAGCATTTTAGGAATAAAAAGTTTTACCCCTATTCCTACTTTTATAAGTAGTATGTTTTTATAAATAGTACGAAATATTCTAAGTTCCTATCCTGGACTTAACCATGAGTAGAACATTCTTTTTATCAAATCCATGGTAGAAGAAGCAATAAAGAGAACACACACATAATTTTATGTGATTTGATAAAAATGTTTACGTCAATGGAAGATTATTGTGTGTTTATGTTAGGTATGATCTGAGGATTCGAGACTTACGTAATCCAAACTGTAAGTTGCTAAATGACAACAATTCAATATATTAGATCAAACACAATCCATATAGAACAGTGGTTTGATGTAAAACGCGTACATAGTTCTGCAAGAAGGTTTTGCTCAATCTTCTGCAAAATCGTTCTTTATTGTTGAAGGTTGTGGTGACCATTTTGTGGCACTTCATGTATACAAAGATGACGCAATTTTGGCATCTCCTTCTGTTAATCACATTACTGCATTCAAATCTTATATGCATGAACAATTTAAAATTAAAGATATTGCATCATTCAAATACTTTCTTGGGATTAAGGTAGCTCGGACAAGCTAGGAGATAAATATTTGCCAACGCAAGTGTGCTTTAAATATTATCCAAGACACTACATTTTAGCATGTTGGCTTGTATTATATGAGCTAGCAGCTTGTATGCTGGCTTGTGTTAGGCAGTTATACAATTTGCATAATTAGAGAACATTTATTTAGCTGCCTCAGTTCAAGGTAGTTAGGTGGTTAAGGTTTTGTTTGAGATTGTTGTTACTGTAGAAGAAAGTATTGTTTCTAAAAACCTGTATTTAAAATCAAATGACTGTTTGGTAAAAAATATAAAAAAATTGTAGTTAGAGGCAAAGCTGTTTTACAGTGTAGATAAGAATTATCCTTGTAAATATTACTATTATATATTAATCAAAATATATATTTTACCTACATATAATATAATTTTTTTAACTTTATAATAAAATATAAAGTGTTGTGCTTAAAAGCAGTTTTCTGTTTTTTGGCAAATTATCACATATTTGTTTTATCAAAAAGCTACTTTTTCACAAAAAAAAATTTGCCAAAAACTGGTGTTGAACTTTACCAAACACCCAAGATTGTGGTTGATAATAAAATTTGCTGGAACTTTTACAAATAGCAATACCAAACGAACCCTAATACATGTCAATTGTATTCACAACCTAAATAAAATAACATCTGAAATGGTGGAGTTAGTTATTGATCTAGGTTTGTAAGTTTCTAGAAGATAAAGGCCTCCGTTGATTGAAATCTTTTTCAACCTTTTTATTTTATTTTATGGACCTTTTTTTCTTGAGAAGTGTTGGTGAAATGTGTGAGACATATCCGATTTTGAAGCTAACTCAATCAAACGGAAAGTTCGGAAAAACATTGAAGATCTTATTTGTTCATTATCTAATTTTGACAAGCAAAGGACAAACCCAAGTAAAGATCAAAAGCTTTGTTCATCATCTTGAAGATTGGAAGAATAAACAAATGGAGTTTGATTTGTATCGTTAAGGGTTGTTATGCAATTGGGTTTTCTAATTTTGTGTATTTTGATTCCTACAGAGTATGGCTCTTCTGCTTTTGTAATTTGTAAGTTTTTGAGTGAATTTTTTTGATTGTGTATTGGGATTTTGATTTTCAAGAGACTCCATGTTTGATTGATCTTTAAATCTGGATTTGGTTTGATTTGTGTAATTTGTGAGTTTTTTGAATGAATTTGATAATCCATTATTAATGTGGATTTGTTTTCATTTGTCATTTTGTTTTAATTTTCAATAATGAGAGAGAGAATTTGATTGATCTTTTAGTTTCTGAGTTCATTGTGTGTTTGACTCTAGGTTTGATTCATCTATGAGTTCATCTATCAGGAATTGTTATGGAGTATGAGAAAGAGAGATTAGAATGGTGAATGAGAGTGGTTTGGATAAATGAACATGGTTTGGTTGAGTGTATGGTGAGTGAGAGTGGTTTGGTCGAGTAAAATGAATGGTTTAAGTTGGTTTGAAGCCTTTGGTTGGTTTAAGTCTTCTTTAATGTGTATTCAACATAAAATAACACCACAACAGCCACTTAAAACGAGCAAACACACCTTGAGTGATTGAAAGACACTAAGATCTTTATGTCAGAGTGTAAGGGGTTATTTGACCTACTTATTGCAAGTTCAATGGTTGTGTGATCATTCGTAAAGTTGGGGGTGTGTCAAATGCCAGTTGGTTATAAGTTTAACGAGGACCTTATATATTTGGCCATTTTTATTATATAAAATCTGAACAATTACGGACTTTAAGTATGAAAGGCAGAAAGGAAAAGAGGCAAAGGTCACACACTCATCATTCAAACTTATTTTTATCTTTGGTATCTTATTTCCTATATTGCTTTCGTACTTGGGCGTAGTGTAGCTGTAATTTTAAACAAACCCTCGAGTTTAAAGAATTAACAAGAAAGACATGAGTGTTAGATCATTTTATACTTCGAGTATAAGCCTTTGGATTCCCTATTGTTCTATGACCATTTTGTGCAATAAAAGTCAGTTTTTATTGTGTTGAGTGTCTATTTATGGCATCTCCAACTGGACAACAAATGGAGTAAGACTCCATTTTGCAGTCCAAATCCAGCTCCAACTGGGACGCATTTTGCTGCTCTGTGTGTTTATTAGCAAATGTTATTATATATATTTTTTATTTTCTCTTTTATTTTTTTCCCTCTCTGATTGTATTAATTAAAAACTTAATTTATGTTTTGATAGTTTTAGTTTATGGTATAATTGTATTTTTAATCAATCAATGCATTTAGTTTATTAAAATTAAATTTAATTAATAATTTAATTTGTTTAAAAATTATAGTTAAAATATAACTATTTATGAAAAAAAAACTTTAAAAACAATTTTACAAAACATATGCTCTACAAAATTAAAACATAAACACATTCATAACAATGTAATTTAACATCAATGAAAATATTCTACCATAATAAAATTGAACTTGCAATTAAAATAAAAAATAACTAATACAAAAAGATAAGTTAATTTGCCCAAATTAAAATTTAATAATCGGGTAAATTAGTTCTATCTCCACCAATATTATTAAAATAATCGCCAAATGGGTTCAATGCAAAAGGTGGAGGTTGTTGAAACTATTCTTTTTTTTTGCAAAATTTTGGCATTTTGAGCTTCCATATAGGCACAAACATGTAGATCACTCAGTGAACAAATCCTGCATCAATATCTTTTCTTCTTGTTTTCTTTCTTTTAAAGCCAAATTTTGTTTCTTGAGTGCCAATC
>CAODLS010584097.1:0-10314 GCA_948243855.1 Flueggea neowawraea | reverse complement strand
GATGCAAGATGAGTTCTCCTTGAGTTCCCACGTTTTCTGACCCTAAATTGAGTGTCTTTTGCGTCCCAAATTTGGATCTCCTAATAAGGTTTTTTAAACCCACTTAAATAACGTGAATTAGGTATCACAGGGCAAGACACGACCACGAACACGACCATGTCTTAACCTTACTAACTATGTCCTCAATTAATGCCCAAATCCATGAATTTTAGGCAAGACACAACCATAGTATTTATGTCTGCGTCATTGAAGTATTGTCCGTGTCTTCAAGCCAATGGCCATGTCCTCGTCTTCCTTCATTTTTTTGCATTCCAGTGAGGGACACAATCACAAATTGTCCAAAACTTGTCATTCGTTCTCCGTTTGGGTTCGTTCTTGCTCCAATTCATCAAAACATCATTAATCAACCTACAAACACAATTCAAACCATAAAAGTACCAAAACATATGATAAATGTGAAATTTATATCTAAAACAATATGGAATCAAACACCACAACATGTATAAATAAACGTTTATCAAACTACCCCACACTTAAGCTTATGCTTATGCTCAAGCCAACTTGGAAGTAAGATAAGGGGAACAAAACATTTTAACCAATCTCAAAATGCAATGGAATGGGACTTCACATTATGTGCTAACCAAAATAAATTGGATAGTGGAGAATCTAAACAATGCATAGGGTACTAGTTGACTGGAATTGACTCTCCAAACTACACACAAGTCAAGCTCCATAACCAAATCATCCGATTTGATTTGACCACCCCTCTAACTCATTAATCCAGTTAACATATATGACATTCAAAACTTTGGGCAACAATTAAAATGAACTTTTCACAATTATATAGATTCAACCATCTCAATGACTTGCATTGCTACAAACACAGTCAGTAAATATCGAGTTTGACTTTGTGCTTGTTTTACACTTATTTTGGTTTCCACCACAAAGGATAGTACGTTTGACGCAAAAACTTCTCATTTGTGATGAGTGTTCCCAGTTACTAAGATAACCCCTCGTGGCAGTGCTTTGCATACTCATGTCCAAAGACAACGGACTAGGTGTCCAACCCCATTTACTTGTCCCAGTTTAGGTTCAACCAAGTCAAGAGCAACCCTTTTTTTGTTCATTCATTCATTCAGTAATTATGCCCAAATTCATTAAAAGTCAACCATTTCATTATAAAACGAGTCATAAAGGTGGAAAAGTCAAAACAGGAAATTTGATTACAAGCAACAAACTAGTGTGGATTCAAGAAATGCAATTCTAACCTCCAAGTAACAGATGCATACCACAGATTCTCAACTATTCAACCCATTTTCATTATCACATAACATACAACCCACAACCATAATATCAAGAACTTGATAAAAAAAAATTCGAACCCCTTACCCCACACTTAAATGGCATTATCCCTAATGCACAAAATGAAACAAGCATCGCAATAGGATAACAAGTGGAAGAAAATAATGCACAGAAGTTTTGGAACTTCCCTAAAACAAGTTGATCATGATGATTGGTGGTGTGACCCTTGCAAGTGGCAGTGGAGCCTCGCAAAAGAACATCAACAAAAAAAATGACAGATGAAACAAAAAAAAAACAAAAAGAAAACATCATGTGCCCTTTAATCTAGCATTCATTTACATAATAAAAGATAACTTCAGAGTTTTAAGTGTTAGAAAATGAAAAGGAAATGTGGTGGAAGAAATTGAGGGCGTTGGTATGAAGTATGAAGATGAAAAGGGTCAAATTGAGTGCAAAAAGAGTGAAACACGGCCAAAACTTTAAGGACACGGTCTGGACCCCTCAATACAAGGCCACAGCTTCTAAGGCGTGTTTTGGAGCAGTTTGGGCATGTTTTGGGCCACAGGCGTGTCCTAGGCTGTGTAACTTACTGTTTGGTTCAAAAACATACCTATTTTGATCTTCCACTTCCCAAAAGTCTTACCTTGAGTTCAGACACCCCGGAGTGACTCCAATGGCCCCACAGTCTCATGCTTAGCATCTACAAAAACCTCAATTCACAAAACATTTTCATTTCGCTCAACTGTAACATAAAAACACCATCAAACATCAATCGAACTTAGAAAGTTAGGCACATCAAAACATATAAACTAAAAAAAAGCTCAAAAATACCAAATAACAAATAAAAAAAATGTTCAAAGCTTTGGTTGCCTCCCAAGAAGCGCTTCTTTAACGTCATGAGCCTGACGTTAGTAAGTGAGACCTATCAAAGGTGCTTGTATGCATTGCACCAACTCCATATTTTAGCATGTTGCATTGATCCTCATCCTTTTTTCTTAATGCACCATATGAAATGACACGTTTCCTTAGGGTCGGTCTTTGATAGCAACGTCTCAAGCATGTCCTTCATAGATTTTCTCCTCCGAGTTCTTAGCCTCTTCTTCTTGACCTTGGGTACTGTTTCTTGAACTCGGAACGTATCTATTGGACCTTTCTTATTGGGTACCTACGCCACTTCAGATAAAAAAATCTTTTCTATCCAATGTGATTCAGAATGGTGTTTAACCTTAGATTCTTTAATGTCAACATGATTAGTCCCGACTCTAAGAGTTAAAACCCACTAATGCATATCCACAATGGACTTAGAAATTGCTAGAAATGGTCTTCATAGAATCAATGGCATTTCCAAATTGCACATCATGTCAAGAATCAAAAAGTCGATAGGAAAAGTCAAATCTCCTACCCTTACCGAAACATTCTCTAAAAGGCATCTAGTATGTACAACAGATCTATCGGCTAATTGCACAGGCACCGTAGTTGGGGTGGTTCTCCCAAGTTTAAATTTTCAAACAATTCATATGACATCACATTAACACTAGCACCTAAGTCAGCTAATGTGTCATCAATGTTTAAACTACCAATAGTAAAAGGGATAAAGAAACTCCCTGGGTTTTTTAGCTTTGCTAGTAGCTTAGGTGATGTATGAGGTAGCTCAACCTTCTTTTCATTCTTTTCAGCCTCAACCAAAGGTTTTTGTTGTTTGGGTTTGGTGGGTGCCTTCTCAATATCACATGAGGCTGCTTTCACATGCTCCATCTTGAAGAGTGTTATAGGATAAGGAATCTGAGGCTTGTATTCGTGAAGCACCTTCTTCAGTTCTACCTTATACTCTTCCCTCACACAATAATCCTCCTGGATCACAAAGATGGAATGTACACACTCATTGGGATTTGGTTTGGTGTTGCTTAGTAGGGAGTGCGATTTTCTTTTAGATAGCAACTGATTTGGCCAATCTGATTCTCTATGTTATGGAGAGATGCTTCCTGATTTTGAATCAACATCTCTTGATTTGACAAGGTTGACTCGATCTGTTTAAATTGATTTTTAGAGGCCTCTACATACTTAGTCATTAGCTCCTCAAGATTTGGCTTTACTGGCTATTGTGGTTGTTGAAACCCAGGTGGTTGATTCTGACATCCCCATGAGAAGTTCAGGTGATTCCTTCACTCTGGATTGTAAGTAATGTTGTATGGGTTGTTCCCATGACCTATATAATTCACATATTCCACATAATTGTGGGTCACTTAGCCCTTAGTAATCTCACCACTCCCTACATGAGCTGCTTATTGTGCCATAGACAGTCCATCGATCTTCCTTCTCAAAGCCTCAACTTTTGTAGCTAAAGCCATAACTGCATTTACATCGTGTACCCCAGCTGGCTTACTTGTCTTAGAACGTGTTGTGTGCCATTGAAAATTGTTCATAGTCATCTCCTCTATCAAATCCTGAGTAGCCTCGGGTGTCTTGTTAATCAATGTACCCTGAACTGCAACATCAATTATTTGTCTAGTACTGTGGTTCAAACCATTGTAAAAAGTCTGAACCTACAGCCATGTCGGTAACCCATGATGTGGACATCTGTTCAATAACTCCTTGAACCTCTCTCAAGTATCATGGAAAAACTCTGACTCAAGTTGTGCATAGGAGGAGATGTCATTTCTCAGCTTTGTAGTCTTGGCAGGTGGAAAGTATTTTAGCAAAAATTTGTTTGCCATATGATCCCAGGTAGTAATCGAACCCCTTGACAATGAATTAAGCCATTGATTTGCTTTAGCTATGCGTGAGAATGGGAAAAGTCTCAACCTTATTGCATCATTGGTGGCCCTATTGATCTTGAATATGTCACATATCTCTAGAAATTTGGCCAAATGAGCATTTGGGCCCTCATCTTGCAACAAATCAAACTGCACAAACTGTTGCACCATCTGAATAACGTTTAGCTTTATCTCAAAATTATTGGCTGTAACAGCTGGTCTCACAATGCTAGACTCAGTCTTCTTCAAATTCACTCTAGCATAATATGACCTAGTCATAAGCTGAAAAACTAGATTTTCTTGAACAACCCTGGCAGGAGGCTGTTCTCTTTGAGCCTGATCATTACCCTCCAATACTGCTTCTCTTTCTCTATCTATTTCTTCACCCCTTTCTTGGAGTCTGTTTCTAAGTGCCTGCAATCGTGTTCGTTCAATCTCAGGGTCTGCTTCAACTAACTCAGAAGGATATCCTCTAGTCATGCACTAACAACAACATGTAACTATCAATACAAACAAACCCAAATGTAATTCTGAAAAGACAGTTTAAAGCGAAATAACAATAGAAAATGCAAAGAGAATAAAATGAATAAAAAAAGAAATTAAATAGAAAAAATAAAAATAAATGGCTAAATTAACAAAGATTAAGCTTTCCTAATATCCTAGTCCCCAGTAACGGTGCCAAAAACTTGGTAGCGTCCGTCTACACCTACAGACTTAAGGCAAGTGCACCTATAGACTATAGTATGTGGACTTGAGTACCGAGTGTCGTATCCCACAGAGATTATGATTACTAGCTACTCATTATCACTTTGTTATCTGACTGACAAATTAAGAGATTGCAAACAGATAAAATAAATGGACTCCAATGCAAGAACAAACACACAAAGTCAAGAAAGATAGAAAAAAATCAATGGGAAGCATTACCTAGATGTTGAATCCCCCTAGACCGAACTAAGTGACAATGGTTCGTTATTCAGACACATAATTAGGCAATTGGACTATGGAAATTCCTACGATTTGTTATCTTCCCTCTCGAGTTAGAAAGCGTTTAATGCCTATGTTGATTAACTGAAATCTCTTCCTAATTAAAACCCCTACAGTTGCTTTATCGTTTTGTGAATTTCATTATTAGGTTTGACCCTAATCCAGGGGATTTATGTTGACCTATCTCTAGGTTGTTGAACCAAGTTTGGTTTAAATGAAAATTTCCTATAAGTTTTGATAATTTAACAAAACAATTGAAAAAGTTAAGTCATGCACTTTGATAAAGATAAGAAAATTCTGAAATGTTCCAAAATGAATACAATGTGCGTAATACCATATACTATGTGTGCAGTACCATGTAAATCAGAAGACAGAATGGTCCAATTCTCTTTCATGCATAGTAAAAAGGAAATTCATTCAATTGACATACTATGCGCGCAGTATGGAATACTATATGTCTAGACGAATCGTGAATTCAATCTGGAAAGAAATGTGCGCATTGAAGGAAAAGGCTTCATTTTCTTACTATGCTAGTAGGAGATACTATGCATGTAGACGGGTATGACATGTTATTTCCAGCAAGCGACAAATAATATTATGTTGTGTCAGAAATTCAAAAAGAGAATATTTATTGGCATATCAGATTACGCAAGAAGATCATGTTCTACGCGCATAGATATGCATGAGCTGGACTATGAGACAAATCTGAGACGCTCTTCGAGAATTTCAAATTTGAATATTCCCTGACACCATATGATGCAATCATGTGACAAAGTAAAGGTGTAATTTTGGAGGTCCGTCTATGCCTGTAGAAGATAGTGGAATGCGCGCAGAACCATAGTATTACGACTGCAGTATAAATGCTACGCACATAGTAGTTTCTAGAATTTTGATCAAATCAAGCAGTGGATACTGGGCTTCATACTGTGCATGTTGAAGAGGGAAAGCAGTGCGTAATGCTCTAATGGAAATGGACACTACACACGCACTACTTATAGTATGCACATAGTAAGGATTGGGGTCAGCGATTTTAACAAGTTGTAGCTCTCTCACAATGGATTGTTTAAGCCCCACAACGAATATTTTTTAGAGAGCAACTATAAATAGACATTCATCAGTCCAAAGGCAGTAGAGAAAATTTTTGAGAGTGTGCCCAAGCTTTGCAAATTTTAGTCTTAACTTTCTCTCTCTAAATGTTTTCTAGTTCTTACACCTCACTAAGTTTTTGTGTTGATATTTGCTTTAAGAGTTGGTGTGAGAATATCATTCTCGTGCTGTTAAACTTTGTGTAATCAAGCTTTGGTGGTAAAGCTTGAGGGAAGAATATGTTTACTTGTTTGGTACCTTTGAAAAACAAGTGGGTATTGGTTTTTTTATTAAGCCAGCTAAAAACAAGGGATTGTAAAGGTTGTCTTGTGAGCCTGAAAAATAATATTTTGTAACAGTTTGCCTCCACCCACAAGTGAGGAAGCTTTAGTGGATTGAAATTCTCTAGTTGAGGCTAGAGGAGTGGACGTAGGTCAAGGAGGACCGAACCACTATAAATCGTAAATTGTTTTCTCTATCCCTTGTTTCTCATTTCAGTTTTTAAGTTTGTGTGTTTGATTGAGCTACTAATTTTTGTTTTCAAAATATTGCAAAAAGTTATATTATAAAAATATTTTTACACTTAGCAAGAAATCCAATTCACCCCCCTTTTGGATAGCCATATTGTGATTACATTGGTTTGCATGCAACTCCTTTAAATTATGAACGATTTATCATACAAAGAATCTCTCGATTACTCATGTACGAATCAATAATGGAATCAAAAGGCTAGCAACAATCAATTCAACAATTGAACAATATAAATCATAATTGAGTCAGAATTCCAAAATAAACTGACTGAATAACAAACCGAACAATTACAGAGTCAATCTAGGGTTCATCACATCTAGATGCACAAAGAATTTAGTTCATAATTATTGAGAGAATAACAACAAGATACAAAGAAAACATAGAAAAAGAAGAAGAACCCATTACAAATCCTTCATTTCTTCGCAAATTTTCTTCAATCTTGATGCGGGATGTGCTATCCTTGAGTTCCCACGTTCTCTGACCCCAAACTGGTGTATTTTTCTATCCCAAACCCAATTTGGTTTTTGAAACACACTTAAATAACATGAATTAGGTATCCTGGGGAAAGACAGGGCCACGGATATGGCTGTGTCTTAACCTTACTGTCTGTGTCCTCAATTAATGCCCAAATTCGTGAGTTTTAGGCAAAACACGACCACAATATTTATATCTGTGTCTTTCGAGTTTTGCTTGTGTATTCAGGCCAATGGTTGTGTCCTCATCTTCCTTCATTTTTTTGCATTCTAGTGAGGGACACAAGCACAACCACGGCAGTGCCTTGATGTTATTCATCCTTGGCTTGCAATAAATGGTCTAAAACTTATCATTCGTGCTCCGTTTGGGTTTTGATCTAGCTCCAATTCATCAAAACATCATTAATCAACCTGCAAAACACAATTCAAACATTAAAAGTACCGAAATATATGATAAACACGCAATTTATATCTAAAACAATATGGAATCAAACACTGTAATATGTATAAATAAGCTTTTATCACCCTTCATGTATTAGATTAAGCCCGTTGACAAGCAATATGAACTGACCAATATTCACTTTATTATGTTGCCATCATACAATGGGTTATCATCTCACTTCATGGGTTGACCGAAAATGACCCAACACACGGCTTATTGGAGTAACCAAATCGCTTGCTCGAGTAACATGCACCTTATCTTACTCGAGTTATTCAAAAATGAACTCAAGTTATCTGTGGGTTATCTTACTCGAGTAACACATAAAGCTTACTTTAGTAATCCCACTAATATTCACTAATCACTCACACAACACTCCAACAACCAAGATCAAAATAGAACTGAATGAAACACTATAGGGAATCCGATTAGAAACTGACCAGAATTCGATGGGGTATTGCATAACTATAGAAATTGAATATAATTACCTACATTGGCTCTACTCAACCTCAGGAACTCAAATATATAATTGGTTTCTCATAAACAACTCAAAATGGTCGAAAATGTACCAAACCCGAATTAAACCCTAGCCCAAGCAATAACTCATCAAATATCATGATTTCAAGCTTGATGTATGTTTATACAGCCTCTGACAATCATAATCTAACATCCCCAAGCATCCTTTTCATCAGAATCATAAAAATATGCATACCCATTTCAAATTCAGCATAAATGAGAAATGATATATTCAAGAACAAAAATGAATTAATCAGAGGAATGGAAGGTCAATCTTACCTCAAGAGATGCCTAGGAGTGATGGGTAACCAATGGGAGAGTGATTCAGAGAGTTTGAGAGAGTTTGGATTGCAAAAAAAGTGAGAACTGAAATGGGTCATGGAGGGGTTTTTATAGGCCTGCGACCCATTAGTCGACTACCCAAACTTGTGAGTCGACTACCCAAGAACACTCCTCACTAGTCGACTACCCATTTGGTGAGTTGACTACCCAATCCATGGGTCGACCGGTGAAGACTAGAACCTTACAAATTGATTTTTTTCGCTTCTTTCGTTCAATCTAATCGAACACCATCAAGCTCAAAGGCCCTAACTCACTCTAAAATACCATTAGACATTCAATTAACATCTCAAACACCTAGTCAACATTTCCAAACACAAAATATTCAGATCCAAAATTCAGTAAAAGAAATATTACAAGTCTGAATCTCTCGAAGTCGTCAGTGCAGCCCAGAGCCCTGAAACGATGCTCTAGTGCAGAGATGAAATCGTGTGGGTCCTCTCACATCATGCCCATAAATAAAGGGACTTGAACTTCCAAAATTCAGTAAGTTTAGTACCGACATCTAATTGCGGTGTAACAGGTGAAACTGTTGCAGCAACCATCGGTTCATGCTGAACTGGTCATAACGCAAATGGTGTGGCTGGCTAACCCCTAGTTGAATGATCTTTCCATCTACTCTCCATACGGTTGAGAGCTTGAAAGATACGTTCAAGCACATCTGGTTGAGCTACCGGCTGAGGTTGCTGCTAAGGTGTTGATGCTATAACCTCCGACGTACTACATGAATCATCCTGATCCGTTACTCACTGACTGGCAGCCTCAACGGATTGATTCTTAGTGGCCTCCCTGAGTCTCCTATGACGTCAAAGCATATCTACAGACAATAAACAAGTGGAACATATATGGAAATGTCAGAATGCATACGATTGTCACAGTACCAAGGAAATACACAAAAGGATATAAAGGAAAATTAGACTGACTCGATCAATAATACCTAAGCTCCACAAGTGACCCAAAGCTACAAAAACTAAGGATCTAATACCACATTTGTCACGACCTAGAATCAGACCATGACGAACATACGGGGCCAATCGAAATTCTTTTTTCCAAAATAAGTTTTAAACAACAATAAATACATATACAAATTTCATAAACAAATAATGAATTTAAAGGTAACATTATTTAGTATAAAAACATATTTATAATATGAAATACAAAACCATGAACCTACAATCCGTCTGTGTGGAGCATCTAACATACATACGGATTAAGGCCGAACATGAGGGCACTCACTGCAGATCAAAATGCATCACTTAGCGCCAAAAGGCAAAGAAGATATAACATTGAAATAACTTGAAATGTTAAGCTACAAAAGTAGGTGAGAATACTCAGTGAGGGACAACACTCTAGAGCACCTCTAGTTCCTCACATGAACCGTTTTGAAAATATTTTTCAAAAATACCAAAATACGTATGTTTTTATATAATACTAATATACACTCATATATACATATATTAGTTAAAAAATCATTTCTAGAAAATGGTTTGCAAAGATGACATATAACATGCATTCAAACATAATCGGAAAACTTTATTAGCTCATCAAATAATCGCAGAAACCGATAATTGCCACTAAGACAAATAATATAATAGCCACTTAGGTAAATGACATCCACTTAGACAACGCATAGCCACATAGGTGTATGTGGACTACTGCCACCAGAGAAGACATATAGTCATAAATTGTTAGTTTTGTGCCCATGTAAACATTGTCATTTGATTTATTTAATAAAGAGGCATTTTATTTATATGAAATATTATTTGTTTTATGAAAATAAAACTCTATAAATAGTTGATTCTTCCTTGTGCCATCAAATGCGTGACTTGATAGTAAAACCATTAGGATAAAAAATAATATTATTCTAAATGTCCCTAATCGATCATTATCA
>CAODLS010584072.1:0-13011 GCA_948243855.1 Flueggea neowawraea | reverse complement strand
CCATAAAAATCTACAGAGTCAACTAAGTTCAAGTTCTAATGTCACGAGCACATTAATCAAAATTCTCTGTCCAGAAATCAAAATTCTCAACCCTTAATACTGACACGATTAAAGTACCAATAAACTACAAGTTCATAGGTTTTTCACGGCTAAACTTAATGTTGGATTGATTTAATCAACATATTTATAACGCATGCATTTCAATGACGAAGACCGAGCACAACAAAAAGTGTATTTATTTAATCAAATAGTCAACTCTTGTATAACCTATATAATAATTCAAACCAAAGTTGTGCCCCTAAAGGTTGGGTGCGTGCATTGTCAATGATGAAATTCATCGACTTCTATTGTAAGAAAAAAGAGAAAAATAAATTAATTGTTTGCATCAGTTGAATAAGCCAGGCGAGGTACCTTACGCATGAGAGCATCGATCTTTTGTTAAGCTCTCTCACCCTGAAACTCATTAAAGGGCAGTTGATAAACGCAAAAAGAAGTTTCAAATCAGTAGGGGAAAAAAAGAAAAGAAGTGACTAAATTGGTGCAAAAGAAAAAGCTGGTGAAACCTTGGTTTGGAGAATTTTGCTCAAAGCTCCTTCAAGAGATTTTTCCAATTTTAATAACTCGTCCAAGCTCAAATCTGCTATTTCCTTGCTTAACATTATGCGTCTGCTGCTCTCTAGCTATAACACAAATATAGAATACAATCTGGCATCAAAATTTAAACTAACTAAATCTGTTTAAAGTAGGAAAAAAATGACCAAATAAATTGTTTCGGACCTATCAAAAAAATGAAAAAAAATGACTACAGAATTATTGGCGTGATTTTGTTCACAAAATAATTGCAAGAATATATATTAAAAAAAAATCAAGAATATATCCTCAATAAAATCAGTATGCAGATTTTGTATGGAATTAACAAGGTACAATCTGAATGATCATTTAATTTCAGAAGTAGAACTCTGCTGATGATTGATTACAGTTAATAGAATTATGATTAATCACTTTTTCCATTAACTACTGATTCAAAGATAATAACTGCAAGAATATGAGAATGCATATAATATTACCTGCAACTCAAGAGATGGCTGATCCAAGTTGTTAAGGTTCTGTGAACGCAAATTGCTCCTTTCAATTACCTGTCTTGTGCTTCTACCACAAAAGAGGTATCATTTTGTTGAATCAAATTGCGCAATAAGCAAGCAAATAACAAAAATAAAATTCAAAGAAATGCAAACACCTATGTCACGATTCGTCATAAGCACGGAGCTGTCCTTAAGCAACATCTGACAACTAATGGACTTTCAACCACTAAGTCCAAAAATTTAAATTTGAATTATTTAAATAGTCATGTATTTATACTTATAAACCTTTCCATCTTTATGAACTTATACAATGTGAGATTATAAAGCTGCTGCACAACATATTACTTGATCTACTAGTTTTAACTGCCTGCTTTGGTGGGATATTACAATTCCCACTCTTATAGGTTAGCGACATTCTTGTCGCTAGGATTTCCAATCATGATGCCCATAATCTCTCCCGTGTTTTGTCAGTATGAGATTTACTTATACTCAACCTGTTGATGTAGGATTCGTCTAAACTCAAACTCAGAGATTTTTTCTCAACTCCTGAGATTTGTCCCACCACTATCGTCATCAATTGAGGTTTGCGTCACCACCATTGTCATCAATTGAGGTTTGGAGTAACTATGATACCATAATTGTCATGACCCGGTATAAGCACGCAACTGTTTTTAAGTAACATCTAACAACTAATGGGCTTCCAAACACTTAGCCCAAAAATTCAAGTTTGAATTAAATAGTCAAGTTCTTATACTTATAAACATTTTCATTCTTATGAAGTTATACAATGCAGGACTACAGAACTACTACACAACAGATTACTTGACTTGCTAGGTTCAACTACCTGTTTTGGTGGGATATTATAATCTAAGTAAAAAGAGAGAATTTTAAACCACCGATAAATTTAAAGATGCATGTTTGTTCAATTGATTTCCCTACTATTATAAGTGCAAATTATTGTCTTTCAAGGTTTCCACTTCACTTTACATGAGAAAATGTTATGGGCTTGCTTAGTATGTGTAGAACTCAACGAACAGCATATAAAGGATACAAAATTTCTCATTAGTGAAAAGTATAGAGATTAACACTGCTTAAAAAATGTTAAATGTAATATGCCCTAAATATGTAAAATGCGGTTTTCAATAAATAAGCCCTATAAATCAAGTTCCATGTATTGGAAATTGAATGGATGTTTGTAGATATTAAATACGAATCAAACCTTTTTATATATATTTTTAAAGAAAAAACTGAAAGTAGTCCTCTAATATCAGCTTTGATTGCTTAAATATTAGAGGACATTAAATATTAACAAAAGTTCATAATGGTTAAAATTAAGAACTTCATTGGTCCTAACAGTCATGTTTGGAAAGTGGATTTAACAAAAGAAAAGAATAAGTTTTGATTTGACGGTAATTGGAACAAATTTGTGAGAATTTTGTTTTCACAGAACGGCGTTGAATTTAAAGTTAACATGAAAGTTGCGACAAGTCCATCACTAAAATAGCCGCTGAACTAAAAATACACAGAATTCAATTCTAAATACTTTAAACTCTACTTCATTAATCCTAAATCTAAACCCTAGGCCGAAACCTTACAACGAACTAGCGACGACATTCGTTGCAAAAGAAAATCAATGTCAATTTTGCCACTATTTCTGGTGGAGTTTTCGTGACTTTCGACAAATTGTTTTCTTGCGGGGAACAAAGTGTTGACATTGATTCAAGCAAAATCTTTAAGTTTCAGTGGTTTTTTTTTGTTTTGTACAGAATATTAGCTGTGAATTTGAATCTAAAAACAACCTATATAAAAGGCAGAATTTCTTCTTCCGAGAATTTACAACTTTCACTCTGGTCAACTCTAATTTTAGGGATCAAAATGAAATTTCTTTTTGTTTATGTATATTATTAATTAACATTTCGCAATTGCATTACTAAATAATTTTATATTTTCTTAAAACATTCAACAACTTAATGAAAAATTTGAAGCTAAATTTAATGACAAAATTTGTCATTAAGAGGATTAATTTGTTGACTTCCGTCAACAAATTTAGCTTCAAATTTGTCACTAAATTTATGGACGAAAGTCTATATTCACTGTTAAATATGTTAATTATTGCCAAATCAAAGTAGCGTTAGATTTGTAATCAAGTGAGACAGCCTCCATCTATCTACCACAGATGGAACTATACTTTGATATATTAACTATTCTAACATTTACGGCCTCGCTCTTTGACTTGCAATTAGCATTGAAAGTTGGGCTGAAGGAAATCTAGCATCAAATTCATCGTTTTAAGTCCATTAGCTAAGGCCAATCTGGGCGATGAACTTTTTGTCTCTAATCGTGTTTAGTGACAAAAAAATCTCTTTCCAGTGACATTATTTTTTGTGAAGCTAAATTGCTTTTTTTTTTTTAGAATCTAAAGCTGGCTAATCATTGGATGGGTGTTTTGAGGTGTAGGGTAGGATATAGTTTAATACAAAACCCCATTTGGTTTTTCTTTTCCATCTACCATAGATGGATCTGTACTTTAATATTCTTACATTTATGGCATCGGACTTTTACTTGCAATTAGCATTGAAAGTTGGATTGAAGCAAATCTAGCATCAAATTCATCATTGAACTCAATTAGCGAAGGCTAATTTGGGTGATGAACTTTTGGTCGCTAATCGTGTTTAGCGACAAAAATTCTCTTTCCAGTGACAAACTATTATTATTCTCTACGTTTATCTTTTGATCTTCAAGTTTACGTAATATCAATAAAAGGACTTTGTAAATTATCTGTGGATTCGTCGCTTGCATATCTTTTTTCAATTTAATTAAGGTTGTTGTAGTCATTTTTCCATTTAAATTCTTTTTGATTAAATTGAAAAACCACTTCAAAACCTTATTAAATCACACCATCTTGCCAAACACAGCATGGTTTCAAATCTTACTCTCCACTACTTAAGCAAACCTCACCTTACTTTAATAGGCAAGCTATAGGCTTTTTTGCTGTTTTTTCACGTAAATAACTGCCACTTTTTCTCATTGCAGCAAATAAATGACTTATAAATAACTAACCACGTGTTACTGAGAAAATACATGAAGTTCTATAAATTGATACTTGAACACTGTCATATTTTTTCATATAAAAGGTATATTTTACATGCGTGGTTTGATAATATTAAATAAATAATTTGAAATATGCATAGGAACATTCAGCTGTGACAACATGACATGTAAAACCAACCAAAATTGAAGATTACATATTATGAATATAATTGCAAATCCATACCAGTTTTCTGATTCCAATAGCATAAACATGTGGTTTTCTTGTTACATTCTATGACTATTTTATCAGTTCTTACTTTGGACACCAAGATGACAATGTAAAAACAAAAAATCAGCTGGACTCACAATCAAGATTTTTACTGACATGTAAATCAAAGAAACACATGTTAGTTTTTACATGATATTTTATACAATTTTTTTTTCATATTAATTTTAACTTTGGACTCTGTGAATATAGGTAAGGAAAGTTTTGAACTCAAAATTGGAAACAGTGTCATGCATATTTGTCATATCTAATTATTATCTTCTGTAAACAGGGATTATGATTATCCTATAGTTTTCTTTCTTTGACATTGAACATCGATCATTTAACTTTGGAGACGACTAAAGTACCACTAAATTTACGGAGTTAATTGGTGTAATATTATGTAGTCTTCTTCTGTATATTCTGGTTATTAAATAGCTCATAGTAGTTAATGGGTATAGATAATAGAAATTTGTAAATTGGTTGAATCTTCTACATTGAAACATATAAAATCCTATTTCCTATTTGTTTAGAAGCTTACTTGCACAGATTCTTTAACAAACAAAATTGATGTTTTAAATTTTGCTAGTCGTGCAAAATCTTGATAATTTAATATCATATTTAGCCTTTTTGAAGCATCGCAAAATGTTGGTGATATGTCTTTGTGCGGCAAAATCAATTGAATAATTCAAACTATTTTGAAGTAGAAGACCAAGTTACCAACAACCAGATTCTTAGATGATATTTTTCAGATTATTAGTTGATATTTTTGATTATATATCCTATTTTTATGTCTTTCTTTTTGGGTCCAAATTACGAGGTGATCCAGGGTCGGCCCCATTTAAGAGGCACTCTTAAACTTGAACTGTACTCAGACTAATCCCCGCTTGAGCCGAGATGGTCCTTTTCGGGAGACAAAGCTCTAGCCCCAAGTTTTATGTCTTTTAATTACCAAGTTTATGTATAAATATGTGATTCATCAATTAATAAAATGCAAGTGTTCCTTCACTCTTCTTCTCCTCCATAAAATTTCTAACACAGAATCTTCCATTTCAAGTGACCTTTTCAGTTCACGCTAGTTTCAAATAATTCGAGACATTCTTCATATATGCCCCCATATTTTATGGGAACAAAATAACTGCACAGCATCAAAGAAGCTCCAAGAGTACCAAGAGAATTGTAAAATTGTAGTGGTACTAGAGTTGTTATGTTAAAGAGATGAGAGCACTAAGAGGTCAATTCTCAGTGGTATAAACTCCAACAGTGTTAGAGATCAATTAGAAACATCAACACCAAGTTTGTCTAGCAAGTTCGTCTAGTAGAAGCTCAACTCATTAAACTATTTCCTAGCTAGTTAGCAACGACAGCAATGACAGGAGACCCTAGCTATCTGTTGACAATAAGGTAAATTTAGTTTGGATCAAACAGAGAAAGAATCAATAGCCAAGAAAAATATATACCTTTCCTTCCACTCTCTCTTCCAAAACTAAGAAAAAAAAAATCATAGAAAGTACTATAAAACTAACTCTCAGCAGTGTTAGAGATTTTTTCTTTTTCCTTTTTTTTCCAGTTTTCGTAGGCCGATGAATGTGCTATAAAACTTCCAAACGTGGTTAAGTGAGGTCATTCACAATGTCATAGAATATAAATCAAGTACATAATAATAATAATTAAGAAAGTTGAAAATGAATTGAATGATCAAAACTAACCTTGAACTGGAGTACTCAAAAAGCTTCCCAGGAGATGAAAACACTATGAGAGCAATCTCAGCATCACAGAGAGTTGAGAGTCCATTAGCTTTCTTGAAAAGCCCTCTTCTCCTCTTTGAACATGTCACCTGCCTCGCTGTTCTGTTGTTGATCTTCTTGATCTGGATTCTCTTTGTTAACATTTTATTCCAATCACACAGAATCAAGAAGAACCTTCACGCAAAGCAACCCATTACATAAAAATAAACAAATAAGAACCCATAATAAAACATTAAACATATCCTAAGAAGAAAAAATTAGAAAACAAACTGTTGAATTCACATAACCTATGTAAGATTAATCAAATCTGCTTACCTATATTTTGCTTTGGAGAGACCAAGATGGATCTTGCCTGCAAGAAATCGAAGTAAATGAGACTATAAAGAAAGGCAAACGTAAACCTAATTAACTAGAAGACTAGTATGGAATTGCACCAGTGAAGGAAAACCCATCATTTCAAAACTAATTATAAAACAAAAAAATTAATGTTCTTGAAAGAAAATGACATTTTTACAATCTAAAGATTTGAGAGAGAATCAAACCCAGAAAACAAGATTTCTTCAACTGGAAACCTTGAGAAGAGTATTGCTTGCTAAAAAAGAGCATAGATTCTTCTCTACTACATCAAAACCAGGAATATGAAACTGCATCCAGATGTTATGAAGAAAAGATATGATTCTAAAGCAAACTCTAGATAAAAAGGGTACCTTGGAAAATACATACTCACCGAGATGGTGAAGAAGAAAGCAGTAATCAAAGTGAGAGAAACCTACCTTGAAATATAGATCAACCAAAGCTCATTTTGGGTTTTGCAAGGTAAAGATAGAGATGCAAAAGTTTGAGTGGAGATATCCTGTCATATTTTCTTTCTATTGTTGTCGTTTCTGAGGTATTTTGTTGACATTGACCCCCAAAAACCACCGATACTAATTTTTTTCTTTTAAAGAAAAGGTTAAGAAGAATTTTTTTTTGCCCAAAAAATATGAAGAGGTAGGGACGATCAATAGTTAACGTATTCCTGCTGAGTGTTACTATATAGTTTTAAACCGGAAAGTACTCTCCCTGCTACGGAATGTTCCTGTGAGTCATAACTGACACCCGACAGCGGACTTGGGCCTATACACAAGTGTAGTCACCGTAGTACCTCACCGAAAATAAATAGGACGAGTTTGAACAACTCAGCTCTATGCAACATGGGACTGAGTGACAACCGGATAAATCCGGACTTACACCGCTCCCACGTCTCGAACCCGTATTGCGAACTGAGATCAGTGTATTCCGTTCCGCTTGGTCACCTCTCGAGAGTAGGTTAAGAAGATGGGATGTGAAGAGAAAAGAAAGATTCCATTTATTGACATGGAGAGGTTTAGTGCGGTAATATTCAAACATTGAGACTATAGAAGAAGGTTAGAAAGAGAAATTGCAACGTTGTATAGATTGGGAAAGTATTTCTTATTTTATTGAACCTGTGTGAAAATGGGTTATTTTATGTGTGGTGAGATAGGCTTTTCGTACATAAGCCATGCTCTGTCAGGCAAAAAATATTATGACATTTTTGTACCCTCGTACCGATTGTGTCCTTCCAACAACTTCAATTCTTTCGGGACAAAATTGATATTTTACACCAGCAATTTTAGTCCTCCATATCAAAATTGATATTTTATCCAAAATTGTTGTTGGAAAATTGTGTTAACCCCTTGTTTGAAACAAATAAATTTCACAAAATTTTGTAAAATTTATTTGTAATTTCAAATTTTTATGTTTAGAAAATAAAAAAATATTCATTTCAATTTTAAGAATTAATTCTATAGAATTTAACATAACTAAACCAATTCTACTCAAAATAGGTGAGATTTCTAAATAAATTTTATAAAATTGTAGAGACCTATTTTACATACCAAAATTATCTCTCTCCTCTCTCTCTCCCTATCCCTCTCTCCCTCCCTCCCTCCCGCGCGCTCCCCGTCACACTCTCTCTCTATCTCTCTCTATCTCTCTCTCTCTTCCAATTCTCTTAAATTCATATTACTGTAATTAAATTTTTATGATTTAAATTCATAAACTTAGAAAAAAAATAATCTTGAAAATTTTAAATAATGTGATTAATTTTTTTGATAATTATTTAATATGTTAAATAAATTTTTTAGTAGAATATGATTAAAAATAAACAAAAATTACATTTTACATAAAGTTATTGTAATGAAGGGTATATTAGAAAATATATTGAAATGAATTTTCTATTCTTGATTTGTTCGAAACATGATTATGAAAAATTCAATTGAATTCCATAGTTTAAATAATAGCATACCAAATAAGATAATTCATTTGCAAATGAATTCTAAGTAGAATTCATTCACAAATAGCAACAAACGTATTTATTAGGCTTTTGAAATTGCAACTCAATTGAAAAAATTGGGATTGGATAAGTGAGAAACCGTGGAGGCACATACTTCCTGAAGCATAATGAGAATTTGGTTGAAATATTTTCTGCATGTCATGATGATATCAAACTATCTTAACTTAAGAAAAAGATGGAGGCATAATTTAATATATGTTTAATTTATTAACTTAGATATTTTACATGACATCTTTTTCGATATCAAGTTAATATGGATTTTTTTTATTTAGATCGAAATATTTTTATTTTATAACTCTATGGTTTGTAGTTGAAATGATCGATTGTTATATTTACACGTTTCACATTCTTTTTATCATTTCTCATAATCATGATATTTTTTTTTACTTTGTCATATCTGGATAATTATTTAATATGTTAAATAAATTTATCAGTAGAATATGATTAAAAAATAAACAAAAATTACATTTTATATAAAGTTATTGTAATGAAGAGTATATTAGAAAATAGATTGAAATGAATTTCTAAGTCTTGATTTGTTCCAAACATGATTATGAGATATTCAATTGAATTTTATTTTTTAAGTAATAGCATATCAAACATGATAATTCATTTGCAAATGAATTCTATGTGGAATTCATTTACAAATAAATACCAAATTTTGAATTCATTTGTTCCAAACGAAGTGTAAGTGTCTGTTTGGATTGAAAAATTAGAATTGTAATTCCAATTATGTTGAAATTAGAATTGAATTAGAATTCTAATATTTGGATAACATACAGAATTGTAATTGAATCAGAATTAGAATATGATCAAAATTAGAATTAATTATTTAAATAATTATTTAATATAGATTAAATATTTAATTATTTAATATGAGTTTAATATTTAATAATTAAATATTTTTTAGAGGGAGAGAGTGAGAGAGAGGGACGAAGGGAAGGGGGACAAAGAGAGAGAGGGGGGAGAGAGAGAGAGAAGGAGGGAGGAAGGGAGGGAGAGAAGGAGAGAGAAAGAGGGAGGAAGGAAGGGAGGGATGGAGAGAGAGAGAAATAGAATTAGAATTGGCAATTTTTAGGGAGAGGGCTAAGAATTGGAGCAGGTCTTATTACAATTCTAAGGAATTGGGCATGAAATTGGAATTGTAAATTTTCCTATCAGCCAAACAACAGAATTGGAAGTGGTTGGGTCCAATTCCTCAATTCTGGAATTCCAGATCCAATTCCATTATTGGATCAATGGTGATCAACATTAAGATCCTTCTATGTTTTGATGATGAGCAAAATGTTAGAATAGAAGAAAAAAACGTTGGAAAGCTCAAAATTGTGAAACAAGCCACTACAAGTGCTTAATGTATGTAATAACAATGCTAACACACGTTAAAGTGAAGATCTACACACCTAACAAAGTCACAACTCACGTAGACATAGGGCTAAATGCAAACAGAAGTTATTGGATCACACTGAAGCAAATATAACGTACGTTATCTATTAGTAACGTACGTGAAGGTAGCACAAACTTGATCAACGTAAGTCAATGGAGGTGCAACGTTTGTAATCTAGAAATGCAAGAAGATCAATGTATGTCTTGTGTGTTGTAACTTACGTAAATTGGAGATTAGAAAAGACAACGTGCGTAATGAATATTGCAACGTACGTTATAAATGGTCCAAAAGACTGCAACGGCTCTAAAAGCACTCTAATGGCTAGTTTCACTACATCAACGGTCAAATGGCTTGGAATAGATATAAATACATCAAGAAATGACGGAAAAATGTGGATGATCATATGCTTTCAAGTCCCAAGCACTTTCATCATTCCATTACCCCCAAAACACCAAAATCAAGTTAGAGAAAAGATCAAGAGCATTATGTCTACATATCAATCAAACGCATGGACTATAGCATAGAGCTTTCAATTTTTGTATTCATTTTTATAAACACTTTGAGAGTGGGGAAATGTTTGTAGTGAACCTAAGGAAAACAACATTGTAATGGCTTTAGATGTTTGAGCCGAAATCAATCTTGTGAGAGCTTTAGAGGAATGAGCTATAATCAACCTTGTAGGCTTTAGAGGTGTGAGAAAAAATCAACGTTGTTGGTTTTAGAGGTGTGAGCTACAATCAGCCTTGGTGTAAGGCTTTGTTAGATTGAGCCAGAATCAATATTCGAGTTAGTGGAAATCCTAAATGAAACTTAAGTAGTGGACATAGGCTTGGTTGACCGAACCACTATAAATTTTGGTGTTGTTTTCTCTCTCACTTCAACTCGCTTCCGCTCTCCAAAATTAACAAAGGCATCCCAGGAAAAATTCTCCAACATCCACGATTGCCAAATGTTACCTTATGGGTCAAACTATTTTTTCATAAACACAATCACAACCATTTACCTTTTATTTTTAGTGTTTTATCAATTATCCTTGTGTATATTTCTTTTTTGGTAAATCATGAACCATTATATAATTCGTTGGCAATAAACTATTTTTAGTGGTGACAAATGTTGACAACATCTGGAGACATTGATCTAACAAAGCCAATGGCAGAGAGGTGGCGGGAGTGTGTGTTGAGGGACATAGATCTAAGGTTTGATGTTTGGGTGGTGGCAATTAGGGTTTGCCAAACCGTAGCCGCTTGTGTGTTTATATTAATTCCATAGTTTTAGCGAATATTGTAAAGTAGTCATTTATATTGTACACCTTTGGATATCTTTGGTCACTTTTGTAGACCTTTTGTAGAATATTGCGAAGGCCTTTCAAGATCTTTTGTACACTTTTTGTAGACATTTGTAAACATTTTGAAGACTTTTGTAGATCTTTATAAACCTTTGAAGACTTTTATATACATGCACGTTTGTACACCAAATTGCTAGCCATTAAATAAAATAAGTTTTTGTAAATATCATGCACTCTAAATACTTATATACACCAATAAATCAGCTTAATTTAAAAAAGAAAATATTACACTGAAATTTCATTAAATCAACTTTCTCATAAAAAAAATTTGTAAACTCCCTTTTAAACACTTCTGTACACCATTGAAGAACTTCTAGAAAAAACATATATTTTTTTTGGCTGACAATCATTTTTTCATGAAAAAACTAATTTCTTGCAAAAATGTCATGATTTATCGTGAAAATGGCATTTTCAAGACAATGTTTATTTTTTCTGGTATTTTTAATTATTAGAAACTTGGATGGCATTTGTAAGATTCAATATTTATTTTTCTAATAAACCTTAAATTCTCCCTTTAGTATATAATTAATCTTCGTTCAAAATAATATACACAAAATATACACCTAAGATACAAATTTCTTGTATGATAATAGTTGTCTAACTGAAGTTTATACTATAGTATTTTTAATGGCGTTTATAGGAGTTTGTTATGATATTTGTTTTTTTTAGATGCTATTGGAGATGATGTAAAAGTATCCCATATTCCTCCTACTAAAGTACATAACTTGAGTCATTATAATAATTAATTGATAATAACTTTTCGTTATATTATATTCTTATAATTATAAAATTTAATAACTCATAGGAGTACATAGGTTGGCTTAGTTATGTATCGCCCTAGAATTAGTGTAAGCATAAAACTCCATGTGTCCAGTCATATTGAAAAACTTTATATATACACACACAATACAAACACAAAGCATCCCCAACTACACGATTTCCAGTGGGAGAACATACCCACGATAAAATGCAGAAGAAAACAGCGAAAACGTATATTTATGTCCTAGAGATGATCAAGGCGTTCTTACCATTCAATCCTTAGAAAGATAACCTGCAAGAATTTTGAGGTTGCAATTAGACTACTGTTTTCTAGATAGTAAAAAATCCTATCCTTGTAATATCATTCAATGCATTTTCCGGAGTCAACTACTTTTTTGGTAAATGTCAACAACTACATTAAGTCAGGTAAAAATGTACAATTTTGACCCTAATAATATGTAGTGACATCTTTTATCCTAACGGAAATATAATCTCAATTGCTTTCAATTAGATCACTTTTTGCCCGGCTTATACAAAATCAGACTGCCTCCACATTACTGATGTCTATGTGTCCTTACACTAGAAACGTGTAGACATCGCATAGACGGAAAAAAAGTGATTCAGTTTTGTAATGCTAGCACTTCGTCGAGAGAGAATTTTCATTATAATAAAATGCGTTCCTACGGGACAACGTTGTAGATGGCAGTATAGAAGTGACACAAATAAACAATATCAACATTAGACTCCTAATTCGAGGCAAACTAAATTAAGTGCATTAAACGAACCGAAATCTAAGGAAATTAGTATTGGAGCTGTCATAGTCTTGAGGAGGATCAGTGGAGCAGCTGACATTGGCTACCATAGATTCAGATGACTCTCTTCGTTCATTTGCGTTCATTTGGCCCATTGATAAATCCACAATCTGAATAATAATAAGTGAATTCAATGGTGAGAACAGGAAAAAATTAAGAAGACAGCAGGAAACAAATAAAGAGGAACATATAAGAACTTGGTCTAACATGCTGTTTCAGTCGCTGGTTCT
>CAODLS010584025.1:0-14994 GCA_948243855.1 Flueggea neowawraea | reverse complement strand
GGACTATGAAAAGTAAATTCATTACATTGTTTTCTTTCAAATACCAACAATTAATTCTTTCGTACGCCACCTTTAACTATCATGAATACTATACATATTCTTGCTTTACAATAAACTTTATCTATTGCTTCTTTTCCCAATGATTAAGGAATACTAACAAATTAACAATATAACCAAATTCCCTCCATTTTCTCAGATACAACAAAACGACCACACTTGCAACGCGCATGTCTATTTTACTAGTTTAAATTAAAGTCAACTAGATACAACTTTACATGTAATAGAATTTTTTCTACGGAATTTTAAACTTTTTTATAAATTCAATACTCGAATTTGAAACTATTTTTTTAATAGAGAAGTCTATATCACTCTACCATAATATATATTTTTTTTATTAGTGTACGAGGTTTTGATGATTTTTTTTGTTGTTATCAATAAAAATTGTTGCTGTCAATAAAAAGAATATTGTAAAGAAAAGATGTAATTATATTATACTCTCAATTTTTTTACACCTCTTGGAAAACTGTCTTACATTTTCCCTTCTCTATGGAGCCTAATAATTTGGTGATCCATCTAAAAGAAAAATGATTCAATTTAATTGTACGTGAAAGAAAAAGAAAAAGTGAAGGACAAAGAATATCAACACATGCAAGATCAAATTCAATGAACTTATAGTCAATGAAATAAATTAAAGTGCAAACCTTCTTTTCTTTTCTTTTTTCCCTTAGAGCTACCTTTATTTTTTCTCACCATCAACTTCAGAAAATTGTAGTGTGCCAATTCTGTTCGTCTATAAATACGTGTTTCACAGAAGAGACGGCAATCTCATAATTTTCTCCTTTTTCTTGGAAAAAAAAAAAGAAATAATGGGTCATTTTATGCAAAAAAATGTGGTTCCTCATAGCCGCTCTAATTCTGAGTGCAACATACTTGGGATCACCGGCTTATGGCGAACTGAGCTCGACATATTACGACTAGACATGCCCCAATGTGAGCACCATCATCCTTGAAGTGCTCAAGCAGTCCTTTCTCAATGATACTCGCATCACTGCCAGCCTTCTTCGACTATTTTTTCACGATTGCTTCGTTCAAGTAAGTCCCAAATTAATTATTTACATTTTCACCAGTTCGTTTTCTAGTTTTGTTGTGACTTCATGAAATAACCTTAACAAAATTTAGACACTTCAATCTTTTAATTTCCCCGTTTTGTTTCAAATGTGGTAAGTATTTACATCTAAGATTATATATCGGACTATTAAGAGTAATTTTTTGTTGAAATTCAAAATATAACAATTTGTGCAAGAGAATATGTAGATTGATTCTCACCGAGAATCAAAATTTTGACTCTTTAGTGTTGAGATAGTTTTAGTTTTTTTATGCTAAAGATAAATTTTAATACCATTATGTTACAAATCTATCTGTAAATATTACTATACTATATCATATTTCTATCACTATGTGCTTAAAATCATTTAAGAGTGACTTAATTTAAAATATGTCAGAACTAAATAAAAAAGATATGTATATTGTAGAGAATCTTATTTTGATTATAAATTAATGGAACGCACTTGAATGATGAATTAATATTATAATATTAAAAATATTTGTGAATTGTTGTCCGGAGCAATTAAAATGATTTGTCAAAAAAAAACCCTGAGACCTGTCTGTCTGTGGTATTTGTATTCAGGGATGTGACGGATCAATTTTGTTGGACAACGGTGACACAATAGAAAGTTAGAAAGAAGCTCCTCCTAATAATAACTCAGCCAGGGGCTTTGATGTTGTTGATGCCATGAAGACTGCTTTGGAGGCTGCTTGTCCCGGCATTGTTTCCTGTGCTGATATCCTTGCCATCGAAGCTGAACAATCTGTCTCTTTGGTATCCTTTTTTTATTATTTAATTAAACAAGAATTCATCATTTCTCTTCCAATCTTCTTAATTTTTGGATCCAATAATACTTCTTTAGTTCTATCTCACCCGAATGATCCAACTATATTGGTCACAATTATTTAATAGATGTGATTATATATTTAATGGTATATAGTTTAGTATTTTTACGGAAGCAATATTATTGAGATTATTTTTTAAGAATATTGAAACTCAATATTCATTGCTCAAATATATTTTATTCCGCTTTACTTTTTACAATACAATATATTTCTGTAATCTAATACAATCAAACACATCTTATATAAAGTAGAGGAATGCAGATTTCATTTAGTTGTTTAGCTTCCAACTGCTGATGTGGGAAAGTTTTCTTCATGGAATGAAAGAATTTTCTTTCGAAGATATTGATGAACAATTATACTTATCTCTATGAACTAATAATATAGGATTGATTGCAGTCAGGAGGGCCGTCATGGACAGTTCTACTAGGAAGAAGAGATGGTTTAACAGCAAACAGAAGCATTGTCACTACCTTCCTTCCAATCCCTTTTGAAACTCTTGATCAGATCAAAGCCAAGTTTGAAGCAGTCGGCCTCAACAAAAGTACTGATGTCGTTGCTCTTTCAGGTGACAACCCTGTTCGAACTTGTAGTTCAGCGGTACTGAAGTCGGTTGACATTAAAATTATTGCTAAATTTTATAGAAAAATATATTTCCTTGGAACAAAATCAGGAAATTTGACGAAATTTATATGCATACTTAGGTGGTCACACATTTGGACGGGCTCGATGAGTATCATTTAGTAATCGATTGTACAATTTTAGTGGAACTGGCAGTCCTGATCCTACGTTAAACACAACTTATCTTGAAACCCTTCAAGCATTATGTCCTAACGGTGGTAATGCAAGTGTTTTGGCCGACTTGGATCTTACAACACTTGATACTTTTGACAATAAATACTTCTCGAATCTTCAAGTTGAAGAAGGCCTGCTTCAGAGTGATCAGGAATTGTTTTCTACGGTTGGAGCTGACACTATTGGCATTGTCAACAACTTTAGTAGCAATGAAACTTCATTTTTCGAAAGCTTTGTGGTTTCCATGATTAGAATGGGAAACATTGGCGTCTTAACCGGGACAGAGGGAGAGATCAGAACCAACTGCAGAGTAGTAAATTCGAACTCATCTGCATCAGATGGTTTCTTGGTCAGCGCAATTTAATCAAGACTCTGAAAATCCAGGGAACGAAGGAAAAAAACAGTAAGCAATGTGTAACCTGAAAAAGAAAATGATACTTTAGATTTTGTGTTGTGTTAATTGAGTTTGTCAATGTGTGATGTTTTCTCAATTTAGTGAAGGGTTTAAGGTATGAAGTTCATCAATATGTGATGCTATGTATGAAGTGAGTTTATCAGTGTGTGATATTTAGATGATTGTATTGAAAGAAGTTTGCAATAGAAATGCAAATCTGTTAGTAGAGCTTTGGAAGTACCAGATATGCATGCTCATCCTTTGCTTATTTAAAAATTTTGAAGCTAAAGTCACCAATAACTATCCTCTAGTTGTCCAAACACACTTCTAAAAAACCAAATATGGTTATCTCAGTTTACAGAAGTGCTTTAAATGAAAGTAAATTTTCATGCTTCTATTAACTTGCTAATTAGTGGAAAAAAAAAAGGAAAGGAGTTATTATATTGAAGAAACGGACAAGGAACTGAATATCTGTCTCTGTTTGACTAATAATAAATGCTGCATATTATTGAAATCTTAGTGAACTCATGCTTCCAGTATCATAAATTGTTTTTCCTAAGTTCTTTGCTTTAAATAATGAAAATGGCTTCTCTGTTTCACTCAATATCCTCAATTTTCTTGCTCTCCATGGTCTTATTATATTGCGCCATTGCTGATGACAGAAAGGCAAATAAATGCCATCATCTCTATAATCTTTAAAGAACAGTTTCTTCTTTGTAGTGTTTCTTTTTTAACTCAAAACTTACTTTTTAAACGTTCCTTCTCAGTTGCAGGTTCATATTGCATATATGGGGTCTCTCCCTCAAGGGAATTACTCTGCATTTTCTCACCACCTTAATATATTAAAGAAAGTCCTTGATTACAGGTATTTTTTCCATTTAATATCACTGTTTGTATCAATATGCTGTGTGATTAAAACTGTCATTCTCTGCAGTTATCCGGCAGAAAGTGCCTTGGTTAGAAGTTACAACAGGAGTTTCAATGGATTCGCTGCACTGCTTACTGAACAAGAAGCTCACAAATTGGCTGGTAAGCATTTGCAAAACCTCAGTGTTTAACCAGTTCTCGTTTGACGGTTCAGGACTATAAACGGGCATTTTCTAACTATGTAATGCAAGCATGAAGCGTATAGTATCTGTTTTTCCCAGTCAGACGTATGAACTTCATAAAACAAGATCTTGGGATTTCATGGGATTTAAAGAAACAATCATGGGATGTTATAATTGGTGTAATTGACACCGGAATTTGGGCCGAATCAGAGAGTTTTAGTGATGAAGGTTTTAGTCCTCACTCCCAAAAGCTGGAAAGGTGCTTGTAGGGGCGGCGAATTGCACGGAAAATCATTCAAATGCAACAAGAAATAGGATTCAATTGACCTTCAAAAACTTTCTTGATTATATACATGCTTTTGCATGTGTATCATTTGACATGAACTGCAACTTCCATTTACAGCAAGATCATTGGAGTACGGTACTATACAGGCGAATCGGCTCATGATGTAAACGGTCATGGAACTGGTACAGCCTCCACAGCAGCTGGCAACTAAGTGAAAGGTGCAAGCTTTTATGGACTGGCTCAAGGTACGGCAACAGGAGGCCTTCCTTCGGCAAGAATTGCAGAATAAAATATATCGTATGTATCATCATCCCCTCTTGCATTTTTGTCTTAGCTTAGAGCTCGTTTAATTTGCAGAATAAAATAATATGAAATATAATTGTTATTTCATATCGAATAAAAATTCTATTTCATTAGTTGGTTGGTGAAATAGAAAAAAAATATATACTATTTAAAAAGACTATTTTATCTCTACCTTACCTTATAATAAATTAAAAATTGCTTTATGAAGCAAATCAAAATTTGCGTCTCTGATGAACTCTTTTCATCTCCACTACAACTAAAACGTAAAATAATCTTTTCTACTTAAAGAAAAAAATATTTAAAAAAAATTATCCGTTCTCAGCATTTACCATTAAAGAATATAGAGTAAAGCTTATCAAACTTGATTTCGAATTCATTAAATATTACTAAGTAATTTAATTAAAACAATGAACATTTTATATTTTATTCTGATAAAATTTGTATTAAATAATTAAAATTTTAATTATATTTATTATATTATGGACACATTTTTTTTAATAGAACGATAAATCCACTAATAAGTTGGATCCGATGGACATATTATATTTATTATTTTTAAAATATGTGTTTTGTATTAATAAATCGGTTCGGTAGTAGACTGCATTTAGAGTACGAACATGTTGATTCAGGTGTCACCATCCTTCTCTCTCTCTCTCTCTCTCTCTCTCTCCCCAATCGACTCACTCTCAATCGGTAGGTGAGAGCTTTGTGTGAGATCATGTTGGTTGTCACGGTGACGATTTCTTAGGTTTTGGTGATGGGTCGGTCGGTGGTCATGGTGGGATAATCTACGGAGGAGAGAGGAGACGATTGCCGGCATGGTGGTAGTGTGGTGGAGCAGAGATAACGGTGCCGAGATGGTGTGTGGTGGTGATGGTAGGGGTAGATCTGGAAATATGAAAATCATTTGAGGATATTAAAGAATTTTCATGTTTTGATCTAATTTGAGTGGTCATTGAATTGGAATTCTTCAAATTTGTTAAGAATAGCAATTCCACAAGAATGCGGAATTGCAATCATGTGGTATTTGCATTCTACAAATCAAAAACTGCAATTCAGATTTTTTGTAGAATTGCAATTCTGTTCTATGCTAAATCTGTGAACCAAATATGCTATTGATTTTGAATCTAATGGTTTTTTTTGTTTATAGGGGAATTCGATTAATTCTCTCTTTAAATGAGACAAATTTTCCTCTAATATATGGAGAGGAAGTTTCAAGAAATTGTACTGAAATCAAAGCAAAGTAGGTGCACAAAACGAACTTTTTTTTTTTGTATTTAAGGCTTCTGTTGTAATAATGACATTTGTGCTGAAAGGAGTTAAATGTACTGCTACATTTCAGAAATTACGACTTCGGATGTCGTGCCAGTGTCAACGTTGCAGGAAAGATCGTGCTATGCCGTAACTTCAATGGAATTTATGAGAGTTTCGGTATTAGTGCAACAGGGGTTATTGCTCTACATGGCAGTAGGACTAATGTTTCATACGTTGACGCACTGCCTGCAGCAACTTTAAGCGGCAAGGACATAGATGTGGTAGTGGCTCTTCAATTCCACTAGGTATATGTGCACTTCACTTTCACTAAATTTCCAAAACAATGCCTTGGATTGGAAGAAATTATGTTCTGATCATGTCTGTTTTACAGTCAGCTTACAACAAACATACTGAGGAGTGAAGTCGTTACAGAATCTTCTGCTCCCTTAGGTCCTTCCTTCTCTTCCCACCGACCGAATATGTATGCAAAAGATATTCTGAAGGTAAATGCTGTTGATAATCTATTGCCCGGATGTGATGATGTAAGAAATATTGAATTTAGTTTATGGAATAGTTTCATGACACACGTATATCCTGGTTTTGTGAAAGGGATAATTCTAGGTTTTCAATGTTCATTCAAGCTGTGTACGTTGTGGATTTTTCCGACGGAATGTTGAAAATTCATTGCAGCCTGATGTTGTAGCTCCAGGGCTAGATATCTTGGCTGCATTTTCGCTTGTTGTTCCAGCCTCAGGATTTGGCGAAGACATCAGGCGTGTTAAGTACAACATGTTATCTGGCACCTCCATGTCTTGTCCGCATGCTGCTGGTTTAGCTGCATATTTCAAGACAGTGCACCCTGACTGATCTCCCTACAGCCATCAAATTTGCTATTATGACCACAGATTAGTGATGCCTTTGGTTAGTTTGCTAGTACTTATCAAAAGAAAGAAAAAGAAAAGGTGAGTGCTTCTTATCTCCTATATGTGGTTTACTTGAAAATTTCTTGATCATAGCATTTGTCTCTCTCTCCATGTAGGTTGGCCTATGAATGCAAGCAAGAACCCTAATGGTGAATTATGTTAGATATACAAGTGTAAATAGTAATTGTCCCATATTAGAGAGTTGTGGTGTGTGTAAAAGATTTATAAGTGATATGGACCTATAATAAATTGTCTCAATGTTTTGGGTAAAGATGCAGTGTCAGACCCATTTAATTGCTCTTTTACTAGGCTCACGTGCGATGCGGATCTCTTCAAGGCTCTCTAGGTCCAACAACTAGTATCAGAACTAACGGTTCGGATGGAACATGGACCAAGATGAGTACGATGCAGTAATGGTTTGGGATGAGTGCGGTAATATGGTGAAAAGTTGTATTGACTGGTGAAGCCCATGTAGGTTGTCTGTGTGAGCGGCCGAAAAAAACTCATTGACGGAATGGTAGAGTCATAGGAGAAGCTCTTGGTGACACAGTGTTAATGACCAGGCCCGAGCAAGGTGAAGACTTGTACTGATTGGTAAAGTCATTTTCTAGTGTGAGAGGGGTCAGCTCGTAGATAGGTGAAGTCATGGAAAGAGCTTCTGGGTTACAATTCCACATTATTACTCGAGGAGACCCAATAAAATTTTGCAATACTTGGAGTTGTTTCCGTTATAGGAGGAGTTGGCCTAAGCCTAATGTGAGATTCACACTTGAGGGATAGATTGTTAAATATGCAAGTATGAATAGTAATTATCTCACATTGGAGAGTTATGGTGTGTATAAAAGACTTATAAGTAATGCGGACCCATAACCCATTACCTTAAGATTTTGGAAAAGATGTAGTGTCAAGCTCACTTGTGTTCTTTTTTACTAGGCCCACACGCAATCTGGATCTCTCCAAGGCTCCTCGAGGCCAACAAAAAATTGTTGAGTTGAATTGATTTTCTTTGTGATGTGTTGAACATATCCCAGTAAAACATGAGCCAAGGAAAAATGGATCGGGTCGTGTCTTATTATTTTGGATGGGTTTTAAGGTTAGAGTTTTCTATTTTGTAAAACCCATAAATAGGTGGATTGGGAGAACATATGGAACCTAAGGTGAATGTGCCGACTTTTATAGTGAATAATAGAATTGCTCGCTCTCTCTGATCGTAGACGAAGATCGATTTGATCGAACCATACAAATCCTATGTGTGTGTATGATTGTTCTCTTCTTGATTTTTGCATATTTTATTCGTCTCGTATGACAAGTGGTATCAGAGACAAAGATGTATGTTGATTCAAAAACTCCTGGGTTTAGATCTATAGCAAGAATATGTCTTCCTAAAAATTTCAGATTGAAAATTTCAATGGTTCGAATAATTTCACTTATGGAAGTTAAAAATGAAGGTGTTTCTAGTTCAACAGAAGTGTGCAGATGCGATAGAAGGAGAAGAGAAATTACCAGTAGAACTGATAGCGGTGGAGAAGGTTGAGATTGTGTCGAGGGCATATAGTGCAATTCTGTTGAGTTTGGCAAATGAAGTTCTAAGGGAGATTGCCAATGAAACTACGGCAGTGGGCTTGTGAAAAATTTGGAAAGCAAGCACTAGAAGAAATCCTTGGTGAACAGGCTTTATCAGAAAAGACGACTACATATCTTGCAGATGACAAAAAATATGCAGGTAAAAGATCATCTTGATAACTTTAACCAAATTATACTAGATTTTTTAAGGTGTAGGTGTTAAGGTTGAAGATAGGATCAAACTATATTTCTGTTGTGTTCTCTTCTAAATTCTTATGAAAATTTTGTGGATACTATGATGTATTGTATATATAGTATATCGAGCAATGATGTTAAAAATGCTCTGTTGTCTAAAGAATTGAAGAAATTAGTTTCTAATTCTGTGAAAGGTGGTGCAGAATGTGGATTAACTATAAGAATTGACAAAAACATGGTGAGGAATTATGGGAGCAATAACAGGTCACATTTGATGTCGAGATCTGGGTTGAGATGTTATCACCATAAGGAGATTAGACACATAAGAAGGCTTTTTCCACAGCGAAATAAGGGAAACGAACTTGAATCAAGAGCAATGGTGCTTCAGAATAATTCTGAGGTGAATCATGAGAGTTCTGACGAGAGAGAATGCAGTGATGTTTTGATTGTATCTACATCTGGCTCTGTAGATACTTGGGTTATAGATATTGGAGTAGCTTATTGCATGATCTTTTCTAGAGAGTTGTTTACTTTTTTTAGGGAGTGAAATGTTAGTGTGAAATTAGGAGATAGTGATGAGCTGAGTGTTGAAGGTAGTGGTTTATTACAGATTAGGATGTATGATGGGATGATCAAAATGTTTGATGTTTGGTATGTCACTAGCTTGCGAAAAAATTTGATTTTTGTGGGTGTTTTAGCTAAGCAAGGCTATGGTTTTTCTGGTAAAGGGGGAGTAATTCGGGTGTCCAATGGTGCGTTAGTAGTGATGTTGCATAAAGGCATTTACCTCTTGATGGGTAACTCAGTAGCAGTGACTAGCTCCATAGCTGGCTCCACTAGAAAATTGAAGCTTTGTGAGACGTGCTTGATGGGAAAGCATCACTGAGTGAGGTTTAGTGTTTAAAGCCCTTCATTTAATGGTCTACTTGATTATATTTACTCAAATTTGTTGGGTCCCTCTCTAGTGGAGTCTCTTGGTGGACACAGGTACTTTATGACATTTGTAGGAAATTTCTCTAGAAAAATTTGGATATACTTTATGAAATCTAAGGATAAAATGTTTGGAAGTTCAAAGAGTGGAAGACTATGATAGAAAATCAGACTGAGAAAATAGTCCAAACATTTAGAATTGAGAATGGACTCGAATTCTGTAGCAAAGAATTTGATGATTTTTTCAGAAATGAAGGTATAGTGAGGCACCACACTGTACGTGAAAAGCCATAACTGAATGGAATTGAAAAACTGATGAACAAAATACTTGTGCAAAATGCAATATAGATGCAGATAGACGTGTGTTTTACAGAAGAGTTTTGGATTGATATAGTAAATACTACAGGATATCTAGTAAATATATCATCATCGACTGCAATTGATGGGAAGATTTCACAAGAGGTATGGTCTGGTAAACTTTGTAACTATTTTGGCTTGAAAATATTTGGTTGTCCTGTGAGAGCTTGTGTTGATGATGGCAAACTGGAGCTTAGGACAATAAAAGGCATATTCCTAGGGTGTATGTCTAGGGGCAAAGGTTATAGGTTGTGGTGTGTTGAGAACAAGTCTCTGAGATTTATGAATAGCAAATATGTCTCTTTTGATGAATTTGTAATGTTAAATAAGAAGGTGGAGCTTGAAAATCTTGTAGAGAACAATGACGTTGATCTAGGTACAAATCAGAAGGTGGAGTTAGAGATTGAGACTCCAAAACTGAAGGGTGTCATACTGAACCCTGAAAAACAGCCCAAGATCAATAATGATGATTCACAGATTGTAACAACGAGTAAACCGAGGTATGTTAATTGTGTTAATGTTGGTGATACTAGTCATGTTGAGTGTGCATTGGCTGAATCAAGAAAAGTTAAGATTGATATGCCAAGGTTTTTATAAAGACGCATTGCTAGATAAGGGTGTAGAAAAATGGTCGAATGTCATAAATGGTGAATTGCAATCCTTTGGTAATGTGGAAAGCGTGCATGGTGGTTTGTTGCTAGATGTGAATGATAAAATGACTAAGCCAACAATTGCAGAGAAGTTCAACTATGGCATGAACTTGGTAAATATTCGCAGAGCTTGAGCTTGAGATTCCTTAAGGCGTGGCAGAGGAGTGATTCTATGTTTTGAATTGAAAGAAGAAAAAAAAACTCAATTCAAAGTAGAGAATTGTTGAGTTGAATTGATTTTATTTGTGATATGTTGAAGCTATCCTGGTAAAGCATGAGATAAGGCAAAATGGGTCGAGCAGTGTCTTGTTGTTTTGTATGGATTTTAAGGTTAAAGTTGTCTATTTTGTCTAGAGCTCTTGTAAAACCTATAAATAGGTGTTTTGGGGAACATATGAAACATAAGGTGTATGTGTTATCTTTCACAGTGGATAATAGAATCGCTTGCTCTCTCTGTCTGTGAATGTAGATTAATTTGATCAAATCACCTAAATCTTTTATTCTTGTGTGTATGTGATTGCTCTCTTCTTGATTTCCGCATATTCTATTCGCCTTGCCTAATTCAATTTGTAAATAAAACCACGAAAGCTTCCAAAAACATTCCCATATGATTATAGAAATAATGTCAAGGTAAATAATTCGATTAACCAAGTGTCAAAGCACTTTCGACATCATTCATTTAACACCTCAAAATATGCAAAATCTCGAACAAAAGCTCCTGAAAAACTTCTCGCTACAAAAACTTTGAATATTAGAGTGCACATGGAACCTAAGCTGCAACAGATGGCTTAAAAGCAGCAAACAACCTGGATCTTTTCTTGGCTAAGCTCTCACTACGACGCTCTCTCTGCTCCTTCAATCTGGTTGCGAGCAGCTTCCGGTACGCTGCAGTTTCTGCCTTGGCTTTGGTTAAGCATAACAAGATCGTCTCTGCACAACTGAAGAACAAGAAGTCTCTACACAAATACAACTAAACATGGCTCTACTTCTGCGTAACAAGCGAGAAAAATATCTCTAAAATTTAAACATTTGTCTTAGCTAAAATAAAGTCATAAGTCCTTGCAACTAAACATGTGGCAAATTGGGATCAATCAAAAATACTATGTTGGTCAAAGTTCATAAATCAGCCAAAAATATATTTTTGCCACATAATTAAACCAGAAATATTTATCAAGCAATTATGTCTAAAACCCTTCATTGAAATAGATTTTATATGCAATATCATTAAAAAAAATCTTCAATCAACAACCAACTCCTATCTTTTTAGTTTCAGCTTTACAATCAACAAAACCCCATCACCATCCCCAAAATCAAATCTGCCATCAAAATAGTAAACCTCCATGACCACCACCACCATCAATTAGCCTATTCATGGAACCATAAAACAAAAGAAGAGCAAGTTGACTCGCGCCACCGCCACCTCCGTCTTCTCCTCTGTCGCCGCCCCTATTTCTTATGCCTAAATTCCAAAAATAAAAATCCCTAAAATCATCTTCGACTTCGAGGGGGTCTCGATGCCAGCCCCACAAATCCCACTGCCTCAATCCCCTCTGAAAGTGCAACTGCTGCCTCCACTAACCCTGCCGCCCCTGTATCCACCACCTCCGATCACGCTGTTGTTGGCGCCAACGTTCCACGCTGATGGGAGTGAGAAACAGAGAGAGGGGGCGATAGTGAATGACACAGAGAAGATGGAGCGACCAAATGGAGCATGTCTGAGAAAAGAGGGTGAGTGATTTAGGCAGAAGACAGGAGAGGAGGAAACATGCCAAGAAGAGGGAGAAGCGAGAGAGCGATTTCTCTATTTTGCCATTTCAGAAATTTTAATCATTTTAAAAATTTTAATACACCGTAAGCGCGAAAGAAACATAATTATAAAAATGGAATCACATTTAATTTTCTCGTAATATAATTTTTAGCTCTCTTTATATGTAGACGTAAATCAATTTGATGAAATTACGTAAATTTTTTGTTATTGTGTGTGATTATTTTTTTCTTATTTTTGTATATTTTAGTCGTCTCGCCTGAAAAATTCGCGTACGGATCAGGACATATCAGTCCCAGCAAAGCTATTGATCCAGGGCTTGTTTATGATGTTTACAGACAAGACTATGTTAAAATGCTCTGCGGCCTCGGCTACGATGCAGATGTGATTAGACTCATTACAGGAGACAATACCACCACTTGCCGCAACGATTGAACAAAAAGTATTCCGACAGTGGATTTCAACTACCCTTCTATGACGGCACACCTTATCTGCATTAAGGATTTTCATATTACGTTTCATCGAACTGTTACAAATGTCGGTCCTGCAAACTCTACATACAATGCTACAATTACCTCTAGCAGTACCAAAATTAATATTATGGTAGTCCCTGAATTTCTTTCCTTTGAGTCTGTAAATGAGAAGAGAACTTTTGAAGTGACTGTTGTGGGAAATGGCCCACTTGGAGACCTAGAGTCTGGTTCACTTGTGTGGTCTGATGGAACTCACAGTGTGAGAAGTCCAATTGTTGTGTATCCAATAATAGTTGAATAACAAAATTTTGAACAAATTACATAAATTTGATCCTCCAATTTGTTCAGTCCCATGTTTTTTCGTACCAGAAACAATTTTTTGCAGGCAACAATAACGCTGAAACTCAATGAGAGATTCAGACAAATGATGTATGTTGATAACATGAAGCTGCATTGGAGGCTGCTTGTCCTGGAATTGTTTCCTGTGCTGATATCCTTGCTATTGCTGATGAACAATCTTTCTATTTGGTATATTTATTTTTTCACTTGATCAAGAAATCATCATTTCTCTTCCAAAACCACATATGTGGCTCAATTATGTAAATCATAATCGTTTAGTTAATCACCTAATACAGATTATTATATGTTTACTTAATGGTATGTGATGGAGAATTCTTTGATGGTTAGAATATACCAAGAGTAATTCATGGATATAAAAGGAAGCTCTCAAGTAGCTTTTTCCGTATTTTTCGAACTAGCTAGAGCAATAGCTGCAGGTCAATGATTCAGCTTAACATCTATGCTTAAAAGACAAAAGTGTAATAGGGTATTTATAAGTTGAGACAAACAAATTTCTTATAAGTCGGATTTTAAAGAATATCGTATAAATGAAAAATAGATCGGTAGATTGGCAAAGGCAGAAACAGATTGCAAATTAGTAGATTGCATGGCAAAGAATGTTATATTAGTAATAGTGAATCAAACCCTCTACCCGTCAATGTTGTAAACAACTCCGGTACCACTGGATTATAAGCTTATTTGTTCTGAAAGCTCAGCTTTGGAAGTACCAGATAGCATGCACATTTTTAGCTTATTTCAACATTTTGAAGATAAAGTCACCAATTACTATCCTCAAAACTGAAAATGGTTGACTTACAGAAGCGCATTAAGTGAAAGTATATCTTCATGCTTTTATTAACCTGCCAATCAGTGCAAAAAAAGAAAGGAGTTATTATAAAATGGAAGAAGCAGACAAGGAACTGAACATCTGTCTCAGTTCAACTAATAATAAATACTGCATACTATGGAAATCTTAGTAAATTCATGCTGCTAGTACTATAAATTGTTTTTCCCAAGTTCTTTGCTTTATACAATGAAAATGGCTTCTCTGTTTCAGTCAATATCCTCAATTTTCTTGCTGTGCGTGGTCTTATTTTATTGCTCCTGTGCTGATAATAGAAAGGCAAATAAATACCATCATCACCGTAATCTCTAAAGAATAGTTTCTTGTAGTGTTTCTTTTTTTAACTGAAAACTTACTTTGAAAACGTTTCATCTTGGTTGTAGGTTTATATCGCGTATATGGGGTCCCTCCCAACAGGGAGTTATTCAGCATTTTCTCATCATCTTGATATATTACAGAAAGTCCTTGATAACAGGTAATTTTTTCATTTAGTTTCACTTATTGTACCAATATGCTGTTGTGATTAAAACCTGTCACTCTCTAAAGTTTTCCAGCAGAAATGCCTTGATTAGAAGTTACAACAGGAGTTTCAATGGATTTAACGCACTGCTTACAGAGCAAGAAGCTCAAAAATTGGCTGGTAAGCATTGCAAAACCTCAGTCTTGAACTACTTGTTCTCGCTTGACGGTTCAGGACTCCAATGTGCATTTTCAAACAATGTAATTCAGGCATGAAGAATATGGTCTCTGTGTTTCCCAGTCAGACATATGAACTTCATACAACACGATCTTGGGACTTCATGGGATTTAAAGAAACAATCAGTTGCAAGCCCTCTATTGCCAGTGATGTTATAATCGGTGTCCTTGACACCGGAATTTGGCCTGAATCAGAAAGTTTTAGGGATGAAGGTTTTAGTCAACCTCTGA
>CAODLS010584004.1:0-20979 GCA_948243855.1 Flueggea neowawraea | reverse complement strand
CGTGTGGCTTCATGCCTTCTGTTGATTCAAGACTTCAATTTTCCCGCTTTAACTCTGATCAAATTTCACGTACTTTGTATACATTTCACGTACGTGTTAATATCTGACGTACGTGTATCTTCTCAAGCGTACGTGTGTTTTCTTCCTTTGAGTTCCAGTAGCTTCTGTTTCAACATCTGGTAGAACTCACGTACTTTGGTTAACTTTCACGTACGTGTTGTTGTCTGACGTACGTGATATGTTTCTTGCGTACGTGTGTTTACTTTCTTTGAGTTCCAGTAGCTTCTGTTTCAGCATCTGGTAGAACTCACGTACTTTAGGCTTCACAGACGTACGTGACTTTTGTTTGACGTACATGAATCTTGCTTCAGATCAAATTCTGCAGTTTGTTCATCATCAAAACTTTAGAGAAGTCTCAATGTTGACCACCATTGGTCCAACATTATGTTGGGTTAAATGTAGGAATGGTGTAGCTTTTGTTTAGTTGTGTTGAATAAGTTTTTTTTTGTTGCGTTATTATGTTCGAATTTCTAAAGGTAATTTTGGGTGGATTGATGATGATTTTCAGTTGAATTTTGATATATCTTGAAGGAATAGATATGGAATTGAATGGTTTTGTGTTTGATTTTGGAGATTGAAGAGAATTGGTAAGGTTAGGGATTTATTTGGAGTAATTAATTTGGATTTTTGATGATTTGTTGGTTTATTGATGAAATTGATGAATGATTTTGATGAATAAAAATGATTGGCTGATGATTTAAGGAATAATGAGTGTCATTTTGAAGCGATTTTTGTCGGTTGAATCGAGATTAAGGGTGTTTTTAGATAATTTTCTGTCAAAATGACTAGATTCAAAATTTTGAATGTTTCAAGATGTTTTGTAAATTCTTAAAAGTTGGAAGCCTAATTTGTAATTTTTCAAAATTTTGGTAACAAATCTGTAATTTGCCATAACTTTGGTACTAAAGTGTAATTTTGCAAAAGTTAAAGGACCAAACTGTAGGTGTAAATAATCGATCCCAATACACAATAGAATGACAATCCAAGAGGGACATGAGTTGAATTTTTAGCAACTTTAAAACTTTATTGAAAATCTTTTGTAAACTAAACAAATAACAAAGTTTCTTTCAAACCAATATCAAAGTTAAATACAGAAGCTCTAAAAACACTAATTCACACTCTCAATAATATAGATCAAATGTAAAATGAAGAGAGAAAGGGAGAGAGAAGTCAAAGCCTAATATTTAAAGTGGTTCGGTCCTCTTTGACCTACATCCACTCCTTTAGATCCACTAGAGAATTTCAATCATCTATCTCCTCACTTCTGAGTGGAGAGAAACCATTTACAACACTTGTTTTTGCGGTATCAACAAGCAAACCGTTACCACTTGTTTTTAGGACAAAACAAGCAAACCAAACCTTTAGTTTTTGCAGGATCAACTAGCAAACCGAACAACTAATTGTTACGGACTCAACTAGCAAACCAAACTCTAGTTTTCTAAGTCTTACCAGCAACCACTCTTATTTTTCTAAGGCTAAAAAAGGAAACATATCTACCCCAAACAAACAATCTTGCTTGATACAAAATCAACCCAAGATATAACTGATTAAAGCTTACGCAAACCCAATAGTATGATAGCAAGTAAATAGCTCAAATGGGTTAGAAATGTAGAGAAGAGAGAAACAATAATAGCAAAGTATAACAAATGACTCTTTTTTTCTTTCTGCTCTGAGACGTCTATTTATAGTCACTCTTAGAAATATAGCCGTTGGAAGCCTCGAAATAGCCGTTGTGAGATAATGAAGAATTTTGTTTTAATTAATGTCACCTTCAACAAAATGCATTGTACATCATCTATGCGCGTTGTGATTTAGTCCAGCGTGTCTTGATAACACATCTACGTGCTTTACAAGGACTCTAGTATTGACTATCTTGAGAGAATTGGCATCAACGTGCCTTAGTCACCTTAAAAGTGCATTGAACATCTTATCAGCGTACGATGTAGCTTTTCCTACGAGCGTTGATCTTTGTTCCAGAAAATGCACATTCACCCAATCATTATTCAATGTGCTTTGTTCATTCTGCAACATGCATTGTCAGTTTCATCTCAAGATCGTAAATTTGATCCACGTCAGCGTGTCCAAAAATATTCAAATTCAAATCCCAAGGAGCGTCTTGGCTTTGTCCTCACCTCATCATCGTCAACTGCGTTATAGGATCTGCAATGTGCGTTGAGCAGCTTCATCAAATAGTGCACCTTTGCTCATCAACGTGCCTTGCTTGCGAATCAACATCTTCCTCATCAACCTGAATCCATGAAAACATGCATTGATGGTCTTCAACGTGCACTGATGCCACTGCATCCGATTATTATTCAACCAACATTCGTTGGTTCCACTCAGTGCGCCTTAATGCCATTTTGCACATGATTAATGTGCGTTATAGGCATATAACGTGCATTATTGATGCATGTTAGAGATTTTGCACTTCTGTAACTCTTTCATAGATGTTTTGCATTCATCATCATCAAAATCGAACTCAACACAAACTGTAATTTTACATCGAGGTTCGATTTTTGAGAGATACGGTTATATATTCGATCGAAATAGTTTTTAGGACGACGTATGGAGTTTAGGTTTTGCATTTGCAATTTGTACATTTTTAGAATTTTCACAGTTACCATGTCTGAGTCTGTTATGATCTATTTCTACTTTATCTCTGTTTGACATCCGAGGCAACCATATTGTAATATCCCACCCGTTTCGATAGGATTCCTGTAGAATTTTTTTTATTCTATAGCGAGTCTCAATGTTTGGTTGATCCCAAGAATGTTGGTGTTGATGATCCTAAGATGGATATGCCTTAGAAGTGGAGTTTTGTGTGTGAAGAGCAAGCTGGAAGTATATTACGTACATTATAGCCCTCCTATACACGTAAGAGACATTAGGTTATTGTGGATCATTCGGCTGCTCATCTAGGCACGCAAGATTTTTTTCTACGCACGTTGAAGGATGTTATGTGCGTATTTATAGGTATTACGTGCATTGATCATAGATCTGGGTTTGAGGAGTAATTTGTGCTTGTCGTTTATGCATGTAGAAGTCTCATCTACGCACATAAAACTCATATTATGTGTGTAGTAGGTGCATTGCTAGAGTAGGAGAGCCCATTTTGGGCGATTTTGGCTGAGACACTGCGTTTCGTCGAGTGGGGTTATAAATAACCCTACCTGCCCTCTTCTTCAGCCATAACTCTTCTTACCTACCAAAATGTCTCTAATTGATTTCTCTCTGTCTCTCAACGTTTCCCATTGCTTCTACTTGGATTCTTGAGGTAAGAAACGCCATGTAATCCCTTATTTTCCTTATTTTTTCTTCATATTTACTCATCTAAGGTTTGGGCCGAAATTGAAAGTTCGGTTTGGATTTCAATTCTCTGTTGTAATAGGAATTAAATTTGGTTGGTTTATGATTGTTTGAGTTTGAAATCAAAGGATTTCAAGTTCGATTTTGGAGGTTTTTGATGTTGGATGAAATGGGTTGTTCTTAAGCTAGGGTTTCGAATTTTGGTGGATTTCTTGTTAAATTTGGAGGAGTTGTTTCTAATATATCTTGATAGATTAGAGTTAGAAATGCTTGGATTTGAGTTGGGTGTTGTGATTTGATGATTGGCTTCTATGGGCTCAAGAAATTCGAATTTGAGTATGGAAAATCTTGATGATTTTGAGTTTTTTTTTCTGAAATGAAGGTTATATTCTTGCTTAGGAGGTCGATTATATCCAATTTGGATGATTAAATTCGATTTATATCGGTTAAAATCGGATTTAAAGACTAACTTGGTAATTTTCCACTTGAGGACTAAAGATGATATTTGGCATTAAGGACCATAATTGGATTTTGAATTATTTAGAAGGCTAATTAGCACATCTTGATAATTTTAAGAGTTAATGTATGAATTTGGAGTGTTAAGGGTTATATTATGGAATTGGAATATATATATATACTTTTGTATGTTTCTGTATGCTATTTGCTTTGGTTTGGAACATTTATGAAAACAAATTTGTGAAACTATTATTCTGTATTAGCGTATATATGTATATACACTTATATCAGTATGCAATATTTTGAAATGATTTCAAAACGGTTTTTGTGAGACCTAAAGTCGCTCTGGAGTGTAGTTTTCTCACTAGGGATTCTTACCCTTTTTTTATGTTTCTTGTCTATTTTCCTTTATCTTATTTCTCATGTTCTCTTTTGGCATTTGGCAACCGTCCAATATCATGTTCCTAGTGAGGCGTTTCATTGGATAGTGAGTGCACTTTTGGTTGGGCTCTATTTATCTTTGCAGTAGAGCTCTACACCGAGTTGTTGTTGGGTTACGGGATCATATTTTGTGTCACGACCTGAGTCGGGCCGGTGACTGGCATACAAGGTGAACTGTCTGTGGAAGCCAAACTTATCTCACACAAGCCTCGGAGATACAAATATTCTACCCAAACATTCATTTATCAAAACATTTATTTAATAAAATACGAGTTATGAAAAATAGTATGAATGTAATACTATCGAAATAAATATGAAACCGTCATAATATATTCAGAATTAAAAATACAAAAAATATAGTCCAGTATCCCCGCAGAAATTCGGTATGGAACTCTAACTACAAAATACAAAACTAGAGCCCGAACGAGGGTGCTCACTGAGTAGCAAAGAATGCCTCACTGGTGACGGGGTGCTGAACAGATGTTGAGCATCAAAATGTATATCTGTTAGACATACAAAGAAGATAGACATAAATAATATGGGGTCAAGACCCAGTGAGGAAATAGCACTCCAGATTGCCTCATACGTGCCTCACAAAGACAGGTTTGAAAACCGTTTCAAAATATACCGCACACGTATATACAAAAATAATATATATACACACTACGTATGTAATAACTTTCAGAAAACATTTTACCAAAACGTTCGCATACAGAGCAGAAAACATGCATTCAGACAGTATCATAGTTTATATATATATATATATATACCAGAGAAGAACAAAGCATGCATCTGGGCGGATGCATGGTCACCCATTTACCCGGGCAACGAAGGTCTTGACAGAGCATTGATATATCAAATGTTACGTACCCCGTAAAAAGGTTTTCCAGATCAGAGTATATATTTACCATAGTATAACAGACAGTCATGCAGAGCAGATCTCATATTTTCAAAAAACATATATATACCAATATATGTATGAACAGAGTAAAAACGTTGGTTATTACAAACCACATAAGTCCGATTAATAATTAGCCAAATAATTATTAGTCAGATTTCATGTCATATCTCGACACATCAAAAATGGTATAAGTAGGAAGACACAGCCTATGTGTCTAAAGCTTTCATTTCACTCACCTGGAATCCGAAGCAAATGATCCAATCAGACACCACTGGTAGGTGGCTGGTCGTGCTGGCAGAAACATGAAGCTGTAATAGATACATACATAACCGATATCAGAAAAATGATGTTGGTATTGTGACAGTACTAGATGGATGATTTGCAGATGCAGACGCTCAGAGATGCTGAAACTCTAATCCGAATGATAAAACATCATTCGCAACCAAAAATTCAAAGCCCAAGTAAAATTACAGTTTGGTCATCGACCAATATAAAACTACAATCAAGTCCCAGAGACTCGACTAAGTTCAAAATAGCCCTCAAAGTACTCTAGAACTGCTAACTAGTCCTCAAGATAGTTAGAATTCCCAAAATTGACTCCTAACACAAAGGGGTACAAAGATGTGCAAAATTACACATTTGGTCCCTGAGAACAAAGCCTCACTCGAGTAACCAAAAGGGCTTACACGAGTGACACCAACAACGGCTTACTCGAGTAAGCTAGATTCGCTTACTCGAGTAACCCGTGTTCATCACTTACTCGAGTGAGCCATCTGCTTACTCGAGTAATACCCTGCCCAGAACATACCCAACTCGACCAAACCTCTATTTCACTGATGGAAATCGATACCTAACACCCACATTGACTTGACTCAAGCCCCTGAGCCCAAATCTAGATTCAAAATCATCAACACAACTTAGAAGCACACTAAATCGGCCCAAAACGAATGAGTTTGAAACCCATTCACAAACATGATCGATTTATATGAATCAAAGCCTACATTATGTGTTAATGTACTCCTAAAGTCCCGAAATCACAACCCTTAACACCCATTCTAACAGAAACAACCTACATCCAAACCTAGGAGCATTCATTCAAACCCTAAATTGCACATTCATGCAAAATGATGGAAGATAAAAGAATGAGAGGTAGAGAGATGAATACTTACCTCAAGAGACGTCTAGGAAGGAATGAGATCCAACCGAAATGGCATCTAGACGGAATATGAGTGTTTTGAGTGAAGGGAGACGGAGTGAGACCGAAGAAATCGGATGGGGGTATATATAGACTTCTGCCCGTAACAACACCGTTTCACGCACTGTGTGCACATCTCACTCGAGTGACACACCACTCAATCGAGTAACACAAATTGTTACTTGAGTAACACGTTCTCATGTGTTTATTATGTTCTTCCCGAAACAAGGCTTACTCGAGTAACCAAATGGTTCACTCGAGTAATATATGCCATGTCTAACTCGAGTAAGACTTAACCGCTTACTCGAGTAACCCAAGGTTCATATCACTCGAGTAACACGCATTTGTTTACTCGAGTAACATAGCTCAACATCATATGTCACCCATTCGACACTCCAATCTATCGAGCTCAACTCGAGACGGAACCGAAAGCTATAGAGGGTTGTATCAGAATTCGACTGGATATTACAGGAGATCATTGGAGGACCACATTTTTATAAATTTGAATCGGATATGGGGCATATTGCATATCAACTGAATTGTCTTTATGCCAGGCTTCTCTATTGTGTCAGTATCTCAAAGTTATCCTGTTTTATTTTTGCCTGCATTTTGAATATTCTCTGTTGTCTTTTGCCAAACAATTGAATTTCATCCATAAAAATTTAAAAAGAGAAAAAAAAAATTGCCCTTTTTCTTTTCTTTAGCTTTCGAGAATCTACAGAAATGTGGGTGAAACATGAACTGCTAAATCTGTATAAATTGCTCCTTAAATATTGCTACTATGTCAATGTGTGCACAACAAATCTGGGAAAACTATTTAAGAAATTTATCACCATTGTCTTTTTAATTCATTGATGTATTTGTTATTAAGATATTCAAATAGCATATGACGTATTTCCTAATATTCAAGCTACTGTTTGAATATTTGTCTTTTCTAAATATTCAAGTACTGTTTGAGTAATCTCAATACTAGATGATCTGTCACATTTTTGTGTTATTTGTGCCAATGAATCTTGTGGTGGACATAATCCCTTCAAGAATTTTTGTTGCAAACAATAGTGTACTCAATGGAGAACGAACTCGAAAGTTTTTTTTTTTTCACAAATTCAACTTAAGTTGTCAATAATGACCAACCTTGGATAAATTTCTGTACCAATTTAAGGCAATTTGTTGTTTTGATATTACAAAATTGAGTGTCTGATGTAATGAGGCAACAAAATATCAGCGCTTGATCTAAAAAAAAGGCACGAGAAGAGAAAAACCATTAATACTCTAATTTTTAAAGTGAGTAACCACTTTTTGCAATATATATATATATTAGAGTCTGATCCGAACATCATTTATGAAAAGAAATATTTGTCTTATAACCTAATTTGGTTGTTATCCGCTATAATCAGTGTCTAATCATTTGTTTTATCATTAATTGAAAGTTGATCTAATCTTATGAAATCCGTGGCCTTTGCTTCAAGTTTGCCTTATCTTATCATCTAATAGGAGGCCTATAGCATGGTGGCAACCCAATTAAAAACCAAGTTGGGGTTTGTCGTAGAAGTTGACCAGATTTTGATTAGCGGAGCCGCCATTCCTGTGAAAAACTTGTATTATGCAATGCCATCCAATAGATGTCTTTCCCTAAGGTATATTAATATATTTATCCATATAGTATTGTAATTTTCTGTATTTGTTATAATGTGCAAAATTCAGTAAATTTATATAATATAAACTGTTAATATTCAATGAGCCTGTAATCTAACCTGCTGGTAGACAAACACATTTGTGAACTATGGAATTTCAAAAAAAAATACTCAACAAAGTTGTGTGCTATATTTTATATAGTGCTCGCAAATTGTCTTTTGAAGACTTAGCAAAACCACCACGATGATACATTCATGATTTAGATGAATAAAACTTCAAGTGGACAAAAATTATGCATAATTTTATAAGATTTAAACAATAAACATAAAAATACAAGACATTTTGTATAAGAATATTAATAAGACTTGTGGTAATGTGTTTTTTGCTATACTTTAAATCATGAGTACAAAAAAATACACACTCATTGACTCCTCGTTTTGTTATCAACAGGCAAATAATGTGCAATAATTCCAAGCTCAATGCAAATACAGTTACGTGTTTATAGTATTCGATGGAGACATAAGGCCTCATGTTTTTCCATTTTTTTTTATTTTTGTTGTGGACCATGTCTTTTGATGATCGCGAACTAAGCCTATTTATTGAAAAGACGCTTATAAGCGACTGACACTACAATAACCCCTTAGTCGAGACAAAGGGTTTTGGGAACACAGCTTTAATTTGACGACTTTTTGTTCAAGTTTCCACAGAAAACACCAATTATTGTGGATTATGTCCCTCGAAGATTTTGTTCTTAAAAAAAAAGCTTCAGTGGTTTGAAAAAAAAGGTGCTTATAAACGACTTTTAACTTTGACTCCTAAGAGATGTGGAAACATGCTATTACAATTTTCATAAATTATATGGTTAGATTCGTCTCTTATATAGTTATCCGTACAGTTCAATTATTGAAAAATTATTGCTGAATTAATTTGACGTTCACAACTAAAAGTGAAAATTATGAATGGACTACCGACCTTGTAAAAAGATTTGTAATAATAAATTTTGAAAAAATACAATTATCAAATGACAAGAAGCTAGCCCCATGATGCTATTATCAAGTGATGCTAAATAGAAATCGTTGTTGTTTCAGGTTCATTTTTTTAATCAAAGAACGGAATCAAGTTTACTGAACTAGAAGATTAGTTGAAGTTAATCAGATAGATGTTCTGAACACCAATCATTCAAATTTGAAAATATATTCTCAATTAATAAAGTTTACAACTCTGAGTTTTCTCTGTAAATAGAATATTTTTCTCATTATGAAAGTATGATTTACTTATTCTAAAAAAATTGTAAAACTTTAACAAAATACTAACTTAAGTATCAAAGAGTCAGAAATAAATATTTCAGCTCTTCTTGTTTTCATTATTTTGTAGGATTGAAGTTACAGATTACTGAAAGAGAAGTTAATTACCACTGATTGCTTGGATTAATTGGTAAATGATTGTTCTCATTTAATCAAGAGGTCTCGGATTTGAGTTTTTGAGAACACAACATCGTGAAGTGGTAGAGATTCTACCCTTTGAAGTGCAAGTTAACTCCCAAACGAGGATTAATATGGTGCAGCTAAAGATTAAATGTGTTTATCTCTGTCCAGAATACTTCGTGGTTGAGAAAAAAAAAGTTAATTGTTGTTTTCAAAAGCAACGACAATGATTGAAAAATGGAAAGGGCCAACTTACTCCGAAAGAACTTTTTTAACTTAATCTTAATTTTTATCATTCATTGTATTTGAATTTAATGGTAGAGATTAGATTAAAAAAATAAATTATATTAATTATTAAATTAAAATATAATAAATAATAAAAATAAATTAAAAAAATTTATTTTTAGAGTAAATTGAAGAAAAGTAGCTTAGATAAATCATTCGGTTGCCAACCAAATTGTACAGAAAGTTCTCTCTTTGTTTTTACCTGGAAAATCGTACAAAAAGTTAAAAAGCACCTTTAATGCATTTATACAGTAAACTTTGATATTTTTTTACACGTTTAATTCAGTTATTTTTTCTTCTATAAATATTTAAAATACATAAAGAGAAAATTGGACGACGCAGTGATGGAAGAGCAGATGCTTAAATTGAAAAAAAAAAGTATTAAAACTAAAACCATCATAGAGAAGCAAACGATCTAATTTATTGGAAAAAAAAGGCTATCTTTAGTTTATAAAATAATTTTTTCGTCTTTGTTTTTTATCTTTTATTTTGTTTTATTTTTTAAAATTAAAAATATTTAGAAAATATATTTGCTAATAAAAAATGTTTTGACAATTTTTTATTTTTTCATCTATATTTTTCTAGTTTTCTTGATTTTTTTTTAAATTTCAACAAAACAGTCCCTAAATTTCTTTTTCAAAAAGTAGACAATAGTTCTTTTTCCTGATGAAATAAATTCTCAGACTGACCACAAATTTCTCTGCGTACAAAATGAGATGAAAATTTCACAGGCGTATGTACTTCTTTTGGGGACTGCAATTGTTGAAGGACGTTTATAGAATAAATGAATATGCAGTTGGGGACAAGTTAAAATGCGGAGAAAAGCTAAAGAAAACTACTTGGTCCTTGTTGCTTTCCTTTCTTATCTTTATGGTCCTATCAATTGTTTTATCCTTTTTTCTCAAAACCAGTACCATTATGAAAAACTATAGGACATTGTAGTTTTTTTCTATTTAAATGCTGTGTTTGTTTCAGAGAGTGATAGATTTTATATATAGGATTAATACAAAATTTACCCCCCAAACTTGCACAGTTTCTTCTACTGTCATCCTAAATTTTTTGACCGTTCAACTTACCCCCTAAATTTGCTTAAATTATCTCAATTATCCCCCGATCTTACTTAAACTGTCTCAATTACCCCCTAAACTTGATTAAACTGAGCAATTTACCAACTTTTTTTAGTTCATCACAAGTTTATTACGGGGCATCTTTTTTTTAACCTTCTCCGTTTAATAGCGATAACTTGAAGGTAAACTGGAGGATTTTGGAATTTAAACACATTAAAAAAACCCTTAGTTGAGAGGATTTTGACAAGTTCAGAGGGTAAATTGAACAATTAAAAAGTTTAGGGTGACAGAAGAAGAAAATGTACAAATTTGGGGGGTAAATTATGTATTAAGCCTTATATATAGCATATAGGACATTGTAGTTTGTGTTATAAAGTAAAAAATTGAAATAGATGTAAGGTTTTCGTTTATATACGTGTGTGCGTGCAGGTGTGTCAAACTTCATTTTTAACTTTCTTTAGTCCAACGAGTTAAATAGAAAATATAAATAAAGTTAAAATCATTATTGTAACTAGTTAATGCACTTAGATTATTATAGTTTGAAAAATATGCTATATCTTAGTTTTAAAAAAGATGCTACATACTACATGGTTTTTTTTGGCCGAATATTAATTGCATTTCATTGCCAAAAGTATATACATAGAATAACATCTGAACGGTCACCTAAACTATACTATCCTCTCTATCCAATTCTAACAACAAAATAACCAACTTAGTTCCAAACATCAGGACCCCCCACTGAGCCCATGGCTCACCAAGTGGTCCGGGAGGTAGGGGAACCATAATGTTGGGTACCAATCATCCTAACAAAAGCACAAAAGAAAGTATAACTTTCATATAGCCAACTAATTGTTAGCCTCCAAAAATCTATCTCGCACGTTATTTAAAACTTTTCTCAGTACACGTTGAGCACTAAAAGTGTCACCTTTAAACACCACAGTATTACGTTCCATCCACATCGAATAAACAGAGGCATTAAAAATTACATGTCATACCTGTCCCCGCTTGCTTTTGCCTTTGGTTCTTCTGGCAAACCAACTGACCTCTCATTTCCAAGACAGGGGCTGCCTCCCAATTTGACAACTCCGTAGCACCTCTTGCCATACACTGCACGTAACTGGGCAAGCCAAGAACACATGATCCACTCGTTCTGGGCATAAAGAGCATAGTGCACATAGATCATTCGCCACCATCCCCCATTTGACAAGTCTAGATTTAACTGCCAACCTATTCTGAATAGCCAAGTATACAATAAAGCTATGCCTAGGTACATGCCCTTTACCCCATAACAAAAAGCTCTATGTGACCCTGGGTTCTTTTTTCCTGAGTTCCTCCCAAGCACTCTTCGTTGAATACATGCCCGAAGCTGCAGGTTTCCAAGTGATGGAGTCGGATTTTGTTTCATCAATACTCATCCATTTGACATCCTCCCATGCCTGTTCAGCTCTCACATCCATCGGATCGGGGAGGCACCATCTACCTTGCCGCCATAAATCTCTAATTTTGGCACCTTTAGGAACGTCAGTATCTACTATATTCAGTTCAGGGAATCTATCATGTAAAGTAAGTCCATTTATCCAGGGATCAAACCAGAAAAGGAAATCACTATCCTTACCTGTCACATAAGAAAACAAAGGTTTAAAAGCATCTCGCATTTTTAGTAGGTTTCTCCAGCTCCAACTACTGTCCGGCAGTTCAACAATTCCCGAAAAGGTCAGTTTCTTTAGCTTCATTCTCAATATCCACTGAGACCATAATGAACTTTTGGTCACCACCAGATCCCAAATCTGCTTACCCACTGCAGCTTTGTTCCAAACGTACAGGTCCTTTATACCAAGCCCTCCCTCAGCCCTTGGTCTGCATATCTGATTCCAGGCAACTTTACCGCCATTGTTACTTGTATCAGTCCCGTACCAAAGGAAGTTTTGATATTTGTTATGAATTTTCTTAATCACAAATGTAGGCATGATAAAAATGCGGCACCAATACATCTGCATACTGCAAAGCACAGAATTGATAAGTTGTAATCTAGCTGCATAAGATAAGAACCGTGATGTCCAACAAGTAAATACTACATGGTTTTTTCCATTAAATAAGCATGTCAGGTATTATAGATTCTTATTTTGCTACATAGTCTTCATAACAAATAAGCTTAAAGAAAACTATAAATACGCTCTTCTACATCATTGGTTCCTTTTATCTCGTCACTTACAATTCTTTGAAATGCCTACCACATTTCTCTCTATTTGTTATTTGGTTATTGTTCTTGCACAAAAATTTACAACAATAAATTTATATGTTGGGAAAGACATCGTTGTTCTTCAAACTCTTAACTCTCAGGTCTCTGAGTCATGAGTTTTAGTCTCTAAGCTCAGAGATTCTAACCTCCTCCTGAAGCACAAGGTTAGGGGTTAATAATACTTGTGGTCACAAAAATTTCCAGTTTGCTCAGCTTTGATCACAAAAGAAAAAATGCTACTGCATGGTCACACCTAGGTTTTTTTGCTTCAATGTGGTCACTTTGCCTACAAAAGACTAAGCAAAAAACTACCACGTAAGTTTGTCATGTAGCTTGTCTCCGCACACGTGGTAGGCCTATGTGACATTTAAAATTCCACACCCAAACCAGACACGACCCAAAAATGACCTGACGCAAAACCCTAAAGCACTAAATGCTTTAAAACAACCGTTGTAGAAACAACAACGATAACAATCATCAATCCTTCCTTCCCTTCCATATTTATGAACCCTAAAGCACAAAATCAAACTTTCTCATTGAAAAATGCAAAATAATTCATATACTTTAATGAAAATTACACAAGTTCAATCATAAAAAACTCCATTATTTACTGGAAATCAAACTAATAAGTAATGCTGGAAAATGAATTCTGCTTCAAAGTACGAATGAAGAACAAATCGGAGCAATTCCAAAACAAATTGAACTAAAATCAATATTTGTCTCTCTAAAAATTATTGAAAAAAAAGAGCAAGAGAAAAGAAAAAATCTAAATCAGGACCATTAATCAAGCAACAGCCCCCTCGAATCAAAAGCCACCATCACCTCTTCTAATTTCGAAAAAGAAACCCATTTGTCAGTTCCATTCTAACCAGTCACCACCAACAACTTTTCCATGTTTCCTACATCTCTTCTTTACCATCTCTCCCTCTTCCACTTCATTTCCATCACCATAGCCACAACAAGCCAAGACACTAACCAAATCAAAAATCAAAACAAACTGACAGAATCAACTCTGTAGCAGACGGTTTTGCTGATTCGACACATTTTGCTGGGCAAAGTGATCGCGTTGAAGCAAAAAAGCCCAGGTGCAACCATCCGGTAGTATTTTTTTTTTATTTTGTGACAAAAGCTGAGTAAACCAAAAACTTTTGTGACCACCGATATTATTGACCCCAAGGTTTGTCATTTAGGCTCCAAACAATCCTGCACAAACAAATAAGTGGAAGAGACAGGGAGTACTCCCACATCTCTAGTCAATTGCTCAAGTCAATTTTCAAGAATAAGCTTGGAGCTTAAGTGTAGAAGTCTTCACTTACAAATAAGATATGAATCAATAAGTGGTTATTTGCAAATGATCCAATGGCATATTTTTAATTTTGAATGACTAAGACATGGTTTATGTGTGAGCTTCACACAGGCCTCTCTTATTAAGCCAAACTTGATCTTGCATTTTGAAATGTCATTAGTAAATGCTTCTTATTTGTGTGCTAAAATGTTTCGTTTTAAAATTGGATAAATAACATTTCAGATTACATGTTATGTATTCACTTAGTGATTTATCACTCACCATTTTTTATATTGTTTGTCCTTCTCTAGTGTTGTTGCCTCAAAACTCAAACAACAATAATGAAGAAAACTCGAATACTTGGGAATCGTGAACGTCGTCTCAGAACCTAAAAACAAAGAACAAGATGAGGTCGGGTTGCTCATCGAGGGAATCTACGACGCTCAAGTCAATAGTGATTTTAGTAGAGTATTAGTATGTGTAGACAATTTTGCATACCTCGAGATGTTGCCCATCTTGTCTATTTATAGGGTGGTGAATTGATGAGTGCACATTAACGTCTTTGTAAAGTTCTTCATTGATGGCGACTATAACGTTTCCGTTACAGTTGAGGGTTAAGTGCATTAAGTGGGTTTTACCCATGTCTCATCAATTGCTCTCCACTCTTTTCTTCGAGTTTCTTGAAGATAAGAGTAAAGTATGTATCATATACTTGTTCCCCTTTCGTAATTATGAGTCGAGTTTATTATGTATTTCAAGTTGTCACAAAGTCAAGGGACTATTTGAAACAACTTTACCAGATGAGGGAGTGATCAAATAATTCGCCAAGTGCACAAGGACTAATGTGGAAATGTTTGCAATTATTTCTGAATTGATTCAGTGATTGGCTCCAATTTTGCAATTATCACTTGGTTGATGCCGCCTCTTTCCTTCCTAGTTTGAAGAAAAGATCTGCAGTGATTGGCTCCTTGTTCAATTTTGATTTTCTTCCCAATTTATGCAACCGATTTGATTCACCCTAATTCTACACCTCAATAATTTTAATCCAGGCCACTTCACCAACCGTCTTCTTCTTCTTGTTTTTCTTGTTTCTGCAGCAAAGCAATTGGTATCTTCTTCTCTCTCCTTTTTGTTTTTGTTTTGCATTTGTTGTTCCTCTGTCCTCATTAATTTGTCCTTCCTAATGTCTGTTTCTCGGCATTTTTCATGACATGAAAAACAACCATGCCTGCATGCATGTTATACATGAAAAATAATCATGGCATCTATTGTTGTTCTTATATAAAGCATCAAAAACAATCATGCCACTAATGTTGTTCTTCTCTTTTTAATTTGCATCCAGACATGTTGAACTGGTTTGTGGCCCAGCTTTAAAATGGCATAACAACCTTCTGCTTTTTGTCTTGAATAAAGAATTGGCCATGGTGTGACCTGTCCCACATGTTAAATTATTTGGATCTTATCTTATAATAATGAATTTCTTGTGACATTAGTGACTACAGCTTCCTTAGTTACACCTCTTTGTTGCAGTTACAGGATTTTTTGTTGCGTTTTTTTAATTCTGTTTACATGACAGCTTTTTTTTCGGCGAGGCAACGATGATTGCAGCTGCTTGGGCATAGCATGGCAGTGACTTGACATAGTTTGGTGCCTTCTAGTCTTCCATGATGGTTCGTTGCTCGTGGTTCGCGGTTCGTGATACCAAACAACAAGCTATTTGTGACACTGGACGAGGAGGAGTTTACGGAGTAGACCATTCGACAAGTCATTTCTTGGAGGGTTCATCACCCCCATCACCACGTGGGTGTTCAGGAACCACACTTGGAGAACTTCACCCCCACCACTATGTGGGCGTCTAGGATCCGCTTCTTGGAGAATTCATTCCTCCCACCACCTCATGGACATTCGGGAGCTGGTTCTTGAGGACTTATAATCACCCCACCACCACGTGGGCTCTCAGGAGTCGCTTCTTGAAGGACTCACCACCCCCATTACCACATGGGCATTCGACACACCTTGGAGTAGTCTTCACCCTCACCACCACGTGGTCATTCATCATCTCCACCACCTTGCGGAGTTAACCAACTCGTGGAGTTCACCAAGTCGCCATGTGGGGTTCGCGGAGCTCATCTACTCGTTGAGTTCACCAACTCGCCTTGAGAATTTCATCGATTCGCGGAGTTCGGGGAGCTCATCATCATGCTCATGGGGTTCATCGTATGGTTCATCATCTCCATTCCACTTTGCATAGTTCATCATCTCCACTCCACCTCGTGAAGTTCGTCATCTTCACCATACTGGTGTTCAGGGACTTTCCTCTAGGTGATTGAGATGACTAGGTGACTGTGATGAAGATTGAGCTTTTACTAAAAGCAATCGTTCTACCTCATGCTTTTAAGGCATATGCTCCCGAATAACTTTGGTAAGAAAGCTCGCTTTGGCAAAGTGATTTGATATGGTTAAGATTGTGCTAGCTCGTACTTGCCTGAGTGTCAACTCTCTTTCAAGCCTCCAAGTTGCATGCTATATTTATGTTAGCCATAAGCACTCGGCTTCTTGCGGGCTTTATACTTGACTATGCATTATATTCAGACTTTCACAGCGTGCGTTCTACAATGAGTGCCCAATTTTCCGCAAGCTTCATACTCTATTGCCACAACACAGCCTTAGTCATTTTTTATTGTGTGCTTCCATACTGAGAGCTTGGTGAACCTACAAGCTTTTCTACTCACTACACGTCTTTACATTTCAATATTAGTCAGCGCTCGATTTTTCGCAGGCTTGATGACAACGTGCGATGTTCAATTTTCCACTACGTGTGTTCTACAATGAGCGCTCGATTTCCCACAAGCTCCATGCTCCATTGCCACATCGCAGTTTATCTTTTCATCGCATGCATTCATGATGAGAGCTCGAGTTCTTGCAAGTTTTTCTACTCATGATTTAGTTGTTTGTCGCATGCTCTTGGTAAGAGCTTGGGTTTTAACAAGCCTTTCTACTTACGCAGCCTTAGCAGCTTCTTATACTAAAACCAAACACATAAATGGTGATAGCTCAATTTCTCGTAAACTTTTCTACCCACGATGTGTTTTAGTGTCTCAAGACAATTTGTTATGAGTTCATGGTGAGGAGCCAATTTCGATACTCGCAATATGTTCAATTGTTTTTGGCTTAAATGAGTTTGGTTTCTTGAAAGCCCTTTTCATGTTATGTGGCTAAGCACCAAGATCTCTTGTTCTTTTTACTAAAAAGGATGATCATTATGCACGGGAGATAAAATTAAGCATGCTATTTGTCACGACCCATTTCTGCGACCATGACCGGCATACGAGGTGAACCGTCTATGGGAGCCCGGCCCATCCCGCACAAGCCTCTATAGTACAGAACTTCTACCCAAATATCATATTTAAATAACTATGAAAAGCAAATAAAAGTATAATCTTTGTTTATTAAAAACAAAACATATATATTATTAAGTGCGGAAATTATTTCAAATTAAAACATTTGAAATGTCAGAAACATAAACACATCCCACAGGAATCCGGTGTAGAGCATCTAACAAATCATACAAATGGGCCCAGTCAAAAGGGCACTGACCGCAACATCAGAATCCCTCACTGAGCATCAAATGCCAACGAACATAATTTCCTAGAGTCACCTGTAAGATGATAATAATAATAGGGACAAAACAAACAAAGAAAAGGGTCAAACCCTGTGAGTGAGGGATAACACTCCAGATCGCCTCATACGTGCCTCATAATGACTGGTTTGAAAACCATTTGAAAACTAACACATGTGGTATACGACAGGTATACATACGTATACATTATATACAACATTTCGAAATCGTTTGCAACCAAAGCAAACAACATGAACGAAATCCTTCTGAAACTAAACCAGAATCTTTCAAGAATCTTTCCAAACCTTATTAAAGCTGTCATGCTTTCCAAAATCAAAGTAAAACCTTTGAAAAACTGTTTTATCTTATCGGAGCTTTGAAAACAAAATCCTTTTAGGTTGTACTAAGTATTTCAAAAATCCAAAACCCTTTTACCGAAAACTCTTATCAGAGTTCAAAACTTCGCCACGTAGGCATTATGTTCTAGAATATTTTTAAAATAACTAAAACTCAAATGTTTTAAAACCCCAGTAAGATTCTTTCGAAAACCTTTTGCTTTAACAAAGGTTTCAAACAAAACATCTTAAAATAAACCAAAACTTCCAAAATCATTTTCAAAGTTATTACCAACTGTTTCAAAAACAAAACTCAAAACATTTATAGTTTTTCTCAATACCTCATAATCAAAACTTTGCCTTGTAGGCATCATAATACTAATAGTATTATCTTCAAAATCATATATTATCGAAACATATTCCATAAATATCAGAGTCAAAAATATATATCACGGATAAAGGACCATAAACATAGTGTGGTGAGATCCGAGTCACTCAACCACCTCATCAATGATTGGGGTCATGTCACCAATCCATAATCCAATCATGTGCCATCGTCAGAACAACATGGCTATCAACTACCCTGATAACTGGGTATAATCCAATCATGTGCCCTCGTCAGAACAACATGGCTATCGTCTGCCTCGATAGCTAGGCCATAACATGCATTGGTATACCAAAGGCTATGTACCACGTAGCATAGGTGTCTCGTCTCCAAAACATTATATAATATCATTAAATCCAAAACATAATGGTCATGTGACCAAGTATATCAAAACAAATCAGATATATACGATATAACGTATATATCAAATCTCAAAACATAGTCAATGATTTTAAAATACCATTCCATAATTCAAATATATATATAATACATTTTTGTCTTTTAGAAACAAAATCTTTATTTTGAAATGACGTTCGAAAACGTGAACAAATACCGTTTATCGAAAACATATCCACGTCCCTAAAATAGGGTTCATAAACAAAGCATGCATATCAGAATCAAAACAGAGAAAAAGAATATATACATAAGTATATATATTAGTTTCCAAAACATAGTTTGACTATTCATTCACCAAAGTCAAATTATTAACTTAATCAATCCTTAGATTAGTCAAATTCACAATTTAGTTATAACACATAAAAAACGTATACAGTTCAAGACACAGCCTATGTGTCTGAAGCTGTCATCCACTCACCTGGATGCCAAGCTTCCAAACTCACTGGCCGCTGGTCGATGGCTGGTCGCCTCGGAAACCGAACCGAGCTGAAACAAAATATTTTACAAATAATTAATATGGTGATTGTGGCGATGCAGAACACATATGAAGTGCAAATGCAGACTTGGACGCCATCGGCGTCAGAAATCCTATTTCGATAGAAGATCTATCACTCACGGCCCAAAAATCAAAATTAGTGTAAAATTATGAATTAGTCCCCGACTTTCGTAAAATTACACTTTAGACCCTAAAACCTCGAAACTTAATAATTAATTTCCAAAAATTCTATAAATTAATAATTAACCCAAAACTTTTAGAATTTATAATTAAATTCTCCAAATAACTCAATTTACAATTAAAACCTCAAATTTATCAAAATTGCATAATTATCCAACATTTTCAAAAATTTACAAATCTGTACTATATTTTTCCAAAATTACAAATCTGACCCTCATGGCAAATATCAGACCCAGTCCTCCAATTTTTCTAGAAAAATCAAAATTTACAACTTAGTCCTTGCGACGAAAATTATTTTGAAACCCGATATTTTTTATGGTTCCAATCAACTCTATTCAACCCCTTGAACCTAAATCTATCCTTGGTTTCTTCAAAAACATCAAAAATCATTCCAAACCGAAAAACCCATTTTCGAACCAAAATTAACCCATTAATATTCAACCATCAATCCTTCATTTTTAAGCTAGATTCATGCATTTTCAACCTCAATATATCATTATCCAACAAAAACCAACTCAAATCCATCCAAAAATCACAGAAATCCGAACCCAAAATCAAATTTTTGGCCAAAAACCGAAACCCACTCAAAACCCATCGGTTTAACCATGAAACCAAGCAAGAACAAGAGAGAGAAAGAGAAAATGACATTATCTTGGTGTGGGAATGGAAGAGGAACAAAGAGAGAGAGAATCTCAAAGAGAGAGACATTTTTCTGGGTTTCGTGAACAGTGATCGACGAAGAAATAAGATGAATGTCGGTCGGTTTGGTCGATCGAGTCGACTGGGTTTTAAAAACTCAAACCGAAAACGACATGTCATTTTGCATTAGTGGCAGAAGACACGTACGCAGACGACACGCCGAGGAGATGAATGACAGGGCTCGACGACGCGTCGCTTGGTCCCAGATCAAACGACATGTACTTTTGCCAAATGCACTAAACGACTGGTTGTCCGATCTCTTATTTTCCAGATTTTATTTTTCAATTTTAATCCATTTTCCACCTAACAAATCACTTCCAAATCATTTCTAAACTTCATTAATTACCCAATTAACATCAAAAACATAAAATTAACACTTCAATCACGAAAAATAAAATAAAATTTTTTACCCAAATTTATTTAAAATAATTATCCAAAAATAATTATTCCAAAAATAATTATCAACCAATAATTATTCAAAATAATTACTCCAAATATAATTATTGAAAAATACTTATGAAAAATTATTCGGGATATTACACTATTTGTTCAAAACAAGTTATATAAAAGAAGGT
>CAODLS010583838.1:0-11469 GCA_948243855.1 Flueggea neowawraea | reverse complement strand
GATTTAATACATAGTCCATTAATGTGATGGGCTTTTAATATGAATCACCTATTATCATGGGTTTAATTGTTTAATTATGTGTGACATAATTTGGCCCATGTATGAGATTTATATTATGGTAATATATCATATAATTAAAAGCCCAACAAGATTATGAAACCCATCATGAAATTCGGCCAAACCCAATAAGATTAGGGCATGACGAATTTCAGCATAAGCCTTAAAAATAGGAGGGAGAAATTAGGCATTCTCTTCCTATTTTTAGGGAAATTAATCCTTGTATGACAAGGAAGAGATTTCGGCACACATATGCACATCTAATTAGGAGTTATATTCTTGTATGACAAGGAAACCCTAATTAGGATGTAGCTTAATATGACTAGGAATAAATTTGGCACTCATCTTGTACTAAAGGAGAAAACTGAAATCTAGTGTGACTATGAATGAATTCGGCTCACTTCTTGCACAAAGCGGAAAGTCGAATCCTAATAGGGCAAGAAGAAGGGAAATTTCGGTTCATATGTGTTGCCTATCTAGGTCATCTCATATACCTATAATAGGCTTGCACCCCTTGCCGTTTATTCATCCATTTACCGAATTTGTGTTCCACAATTGAAAGAGAGAAAATAATTTTGTGAGCTTTAGAATAGTGATTCTAAAAGGTGCTAGTACACTGCAATCATTCCAAGGTAAGTTCGTTCGTGTGGATACCTGTAGCCACATTCGCGAAAAAGCAACGTGATTCGGGTTCTTGGTGCTTAGAGCTACATCAATGTTTCATACAACCGATCGATCAAGCCTTGGTGAAAGGTAAATCTTCCAACCTTAATTATATATGTTGATATGCATAGGTCTTTGGGGGAATTCAAGGCATTAAATTTTTGTTATATCCGCTGTCATGAATGTATATGAATGTCATATTTGAGCCGCGAATTCCAACAAAATGGCAGCTTCAGACACATAGGTTGTGTCTTCCTACTTATATAGTTTTTGTTGTGTCGGGATATGACTTGAAATCTGGCTAATAATTACTTGGCTAATTGTTAATAGGACTTATGTGGTTTGTAATAACCAACGTTTTACTGTGTTAATATATACTGGTATATATATATATATATATATGTTTTTTGAAAATATGAGATATGTTCTGTATGACTGTCTGTTATATTATTGTATATAATATATATTCTGATCTGGAAGACCTAGTTACGAGGTACGTAACCTTTGATATATCAATGCTATGTGAAGACCCTAGTTGCCGGGGTAAAGTGGTAGTCGTGTATCCGGCCAGATACATGCTCTATTTTGTCTAGTGGCTGAGTCCTCAATACTATTATGTACACTCTGCTATAGTCCTATATTATGACTCTACTATATATATACTCTGATATTGTCTAAATGCATAATGTCTGCTCTGTATGCAAACATTTTGGTAAAAAGTTTTCTGAAAACTATTACATGTGTAGTGTGTATATATGATATATTGGTATATACGTGTGCGATATCTTTTGAATGGTTTTCAAAACTGTCTTTGTAAGGCATGTATGAAGCAATCTGGAGTGCTATTTCCTCATTGGGCCCTGACCCCCATTTTATTTTTGTCTACCTTCTTTGCATGTCTGGCAGATATATTTTAACGCTCAACACCTGTTCAGCACCCTGTCGCCAGTGAGGCATTCTTTACTACTCAGTTAGTGCCCTTGTTTGAACTCTACTTTTGTATTTTGTTGTTAGAGTTCCATACCGAGTTTGTGTGGGGATACTGGGCTGTATTTTGTATTTATGATACTAATTTTAAGATAATGGTTTTATATTTATTTGATCGTATTATTTTATCACTATTTTCATATATCATATTTTACGAATAAATGTTTTGATAAATGAATGTTTCGGTAGAATATCTGTATCTCTGAGACTTGTGCGAGATGAGATGGTCTTCCATAGACAGTTCACCTTGTACGCCGGTCACCGACCTAACTCGGGTCGTGACATATATTCTTTCAAGTGGCTATATAAAGACGTCCAAGATCGGAAGAGAGATAAGAGAGTCATTTGCTATACTTTGCTATTATTATTTATGTCTTCTCTACCTTTCTAACCCGTTTAAGCTTCTTACTTACAATCTTATAGTTGGGTTGGTGTGAGGTTAAAATTGCTATATATTGGGTTAATTCTGTAACAAGCAAGGTTGTTTGCTTGGGGTAGATATGTTTTCTTGTTGTGCCTTAGAAAAACAAGAGTGGTTGCTAGTGAGCCTTAGAAAACTGGGGTTTCAGTTTCCTAGTTGAGCTTGCAAAAACTAAAGGTTTGGTTTGCTTGTTTTGTCCTGAAAATAAGTGGTTTCAGCTTTCTAGTTAAGCCTACAAAAACTAGGGAAATGGTTTTCTTGTTGAGCCCCAAAAAAATAAGGTGTAACAGTTTGTTAAGCTAGCAAAAACAAATGGTGTAAATGGTTTTGCCTCCACCCAGAAGTGAGGAGTTAGTTGATTGAAATTCTTGAATGGTTCGCAATGAGTGGATGTAGGTCAAGAGAACCGAACCATTATAAATCGAGGCTTTGTTTTCGCTCTCCCTTTCTCTCTTTATTTGATTTACATTTGCATTTGATTTATTATTGAGTGTGTGGATTGGATCTTTACAACTTCCGCATTTAAATTTGATATTAATTTCAAAAGAACTTGATATTAGTTTGCAAAAGATTTTCAACAATGTTTTTACTAACTAAAAATCAAATTTACCTCATCTTGGATTGCCATTATACATTGGGACCGAATGTTCTTTTTCAGAGTGGTCCTTCCATGTGGCAAGTGGCAGGACCCATACAACTAACATAAAAAAAGATAAAAGAGAATAATTGATGGTTGTCATGACACACATATATATAGGTGTGTAAAACAAAAGTGTTAGGATATGTTTTTATTTGTGACAATGGAATAAAAGAAATAGAGAAGAAAATTGAGTTTTTTCTATTGTGAGAGGAAGTGGTTGGTTTGATCGGAAGGTAATAGCAAGTCTGATTGCTACCAAATTTCAGTATATTATTCCTGGCATCAATCACTACAAAGTTACCAGTGCAGATTGTTCAAAGCCCTCTCTAGCGGTTATCTCTATGAATACCCGCAGTGATTTTTATCCACTTTCTTGGTTGTTGCTGAGTAGTTTATCCGTTGTTAAGTGAAGAACTATTGTTGTTATTCTCTAGATTAGTCTAGAAAGACTTATTGTGTAACCAATTATGTTGATATAGTGGAAGTTTATTGGTGGCTGTGAGCCCATGGTTTTTCCTTTCACATCGAAGGGTTTTCCACATAAAATATTCATGTGTTTTGTTTGTGCCTGCTTATCTTACTTATGTTTCATTAATTGCATATTTGATTTTGAACAAGGTGGAAAGTGTTTTATTTGGTGTGTGTTTGTAGGCTATCTTCCCAACAAGTGGTATCAGAGCCATCAGTTGGTGGTTCTGGGGACAGTTAATTTTGGTTTGGAAATCTGTGCAAAACAAGTTAAGGATCTCTTAATAGTACCTTGTTTAAATTGACATCGTCGAATTATTCGATATGGAAGCCAATAATGGAGAATGTTATAATTTGTAAAGACTTGTACAAACCAATTGAAAGTGTCAAGGAAAAATATACAAATAAGATAGATAAAGAATGAGAGCAGATGAATAGAAAAAATGGTCACTTTATTTTGGCAGTGAATAGACAAGAGTATGTTCCACCATATCGTTAAGGAAGAATCAGCAGAACAAAACTTTTGTGGTGAGAAAACTCATTCATTTGTAGTATAAAGATGGGTAGAGTTTGTCTGAGCATATGAACGACTTTCAATAGATTACAAATCAGTTATGTATTCTTGAGATCTTGTTACTAGATGAGCTACATGCATGTTTTCTTCTAGATACTTTACCAGACAATTGGGAAATTTTAGTGATTGCTTTCATTAATTCGGCTCCAGATGGCAAGTTGTCTATGAATACAGTGAAGAAGAGTTTGTTTAATAAAGAAATAAGACAAAAATAACTTGGGTTCTCTTTAAATTCAGAAGCATTGGTTACAGAGGGACGTGGTCGAAGTAAAACTAGAAATTCTAAGAATTATGAGAATTGAGATAAGTCTAAAATGCGATCTAAATCAAGAAGTTCAATTAAGTATTTTCACTGTGGAAAGTCAAGCACATGAAAAAGGAGTGCAGAAAGTTCAAAAGGGAGCAAGGTAAGGGGAAAAGTGAAGACCAAAATGATGAGAAGAACATTGTTGTTGTAATCCCAATATGGCTAAGTATTGGATTTCTTGCTAAGTATAAAAGCTTTTTAAAACCTTTGCCCATATTTTTAAAAGCAAAAATTATTAGCTAAATCTAACACAACCACGGAAATTGAAATGAAAATAAGTAAGGGATAGAGAAAACAAATCCGCAATTTATAGCGGTTCGGTCCTGTTTGACTTACGTCTACTCCTCTAGCCTCAACTAGAGAATTTCAATCCACTATCACTTCCTCACTTACGGGTGGAGGCAAACCGTTACAACCTCTTGTTTTTCAGGCTCACAAGATAACCTTTACAATCCCTTGTTTTTAGCTGGCTCAACAAGAAAACCAATACCCACTTATTTTTCTAAGGAACCAAACAAGGAAACCTATCCTACCCACAAGATTTACAACCAAAGCTTGTTTACATAATGTTCAATAGAACGAGTATGATCTTCTCACACCAAATCTCAAAGAAAATAGCAATACAAAAGTTTAGTTGTGGTGTAAGAACTTGAAAACACTTAGAGAGAGAAAGTCAAGAATGAAATTTGCAAATCTTGGGCACATTCTCAATGCGTTCTCTATTTGTCTCTGAAGTGCGTACCTCTATTTATAGGTAGACTCCAAAATTTAGCCGTTGTGAGACTTGAAAGAGTCGTTAAGAGACAAGAAAGATATTCTGATTTTGATGACATCAGTTGATACAACGTGCATTGTAACCCATGCAACGTGCATTATAAATGTCCCATTGATGTACAACGTGACTTGCTTCCTGTCAATGTGTCTTGCATCCAAATCTGATGCTACGACCTCAAATGTTGCATAATGTAATGTACCTTATGTTTATGCAACGTGACTTGCTTCCTGTCAATGTGTCTTGCATCCAAATCTGATGCTACGACCTCAAATGTTGCATAATGTAATGTACCTTATGTTTATGCAACTTGACTTGAGTCTCCATCCAGAATGCTCACCTGGAAATTTTCTTCGTATAATGTGGCTTGTGTCCATTTGCAATGTGCATTGATCATGCCTTAATGTGTGTTGCATATGGCACTTCGACCTTCAACGTGCGTTGTCAATCTTCCAAAGATCTGTCCTTTGATTCTGTCGCACGATTGCATTAGACGTCAGAGAATATTCAAATTTGAATCCCGAGGAGCCAACTTGTCAGAAGCTGACATCACTTCATACAACATGACTTGTATCCACATGCAACATGCGTTAAGGATTGATATCAAAGGTGGCTCCTTTACTCACAACGTTGCTTGAAAGGTAGTGTAACGTTGATTTCCATTGCTCCCAAGTCGACTTCAAGTCTGATGCTCATTCTCGTCAACGTGACTTGTGTAGTATGCAACGTGACTTATAAACAAGTGCATTTCATGTCGAGAGCACCTCATTCACATAACGTGACTTGTAGGCTCTACAACCTGACTTGTAGATAAGTGCAACTCATGCCGAGAGCACCTCATTCACATAATGTGACTTGAGCTTCATGCAACGCACCTTGTAGTTTTCAGATGCCTATTGCCTCCTTAGTTCAACTCAATAACACGACTTGTACCTCAACTGGAAAACCCATAATTCCTTTAATATGATCAATGTGACTTGTAGCATATGGAACGTGCATTGATCATACTGCAATGTGTTTATCATTGGCTGCAACGTGCATTGCTTAACTTTTTCACATGTTTTGTTAAAATCATCAAAATTGAGAGTCAACAGTTGTAGTTGCATCTAGTAGTGAAATAATTGTTATTTATGATGATGGTTAGATAACTATCACTTTTCTGAATTCTACTTAGGTAGTTGATTCTGTAGCCTCCTATCATAGTACTTCCTGAAGGAATTTCTATACATTCTATACTAATGGTGGGTACGGCGTGGTTAGAATGGGTAATGAAGGGCCTTGCAAGATTGTTGGCATTGGAGACATCTAGCTAGAAACCAGCATTGGATGCAGACTGTTCTTGAAACATATTAGACATGTTCAAAATATTCAGTTTCACTTGATTTACACTATAGTACTTGATGATGAGGGTTAATCCAATGACAAATGGAAGCTTAGCAAGGGCTCTCTTGTGGTTTCCAGAGGCAAGAAAGATGGTTTATACAAGGCACAGGTTCAAATGTCTAAAGGGGAGGTAAATATAGTTGAAGAATTCTCTAGTGATCTTTGGCATAAACGACTTGGCCATATGAATGAGAAAGGCCTTAACATTCCTGCTAACAAAAACAACATCTGAGTGAAAGGTTTACAACTAAATACTTGTACTAATTGTTTTTTTTAGAAAACAACATTGGGTTGCATTTAAACATTCTCTCTCAGGTATAAAGTGTCATATTTTGGATTTGATTCATACTGACCTATATGCCATGGAAGCTAGAAATCTTGGTAATGCTTTGTACTTTGTTACTTTTATTGATGATCATTCCACGAAAGTGTGGGCTTTTGCTCTTAAGACAAAAGACCAAATACTTGATATTCAAGCAATTTCATAATAGTGTTGAAAGACTACTAGAAGGAATTTAAAAGCAATGAGAGCAGATAATGGTGGTAAATAAAGAGGTCCATGAGAGTAGAGATCATAGTATCATGCTTGAGAAGATAGTCCGTAAGACACTTCAACAGAATGGAGTTGCAAAGAGAATGAATCACACCACGTGGCAAGTAGTAGGACTCACGCAACTAACATAAAAAAAGAGAATAATTGATGTTTTCTGTGACACACATATATATAGGTGTGTGCACAAAAGAAAAGAGGTAGGATAGGTTTTGTTTGTGACGGCGCATGAAAAGCAACATAGAAGAGTAATTGAGTTTTTCTATTATGAGACGAAGTGGTTGGTCTGATCGGAAGGTGATTCCAAGCATGATTACTACCAAATTTAGAATATTGCTCCTGGAATCAAGCACTACAAAGAAATCGGTGCAGATTGTTGAAAGCCTCTCCAGTGCTTATCTATGTCAATACCTGCGGTGATTTCTATCAACTTTCTTGGTTGCTTTTGAGTAGTTTATCTGATGTTAAGTGAGGAACTATGTGTTTTGTGGTATACTTACTTGGCTTACTTGTGTTTGACTTATTGCCTATTTGATTTTCCACAAGTTGGGAAGTGTTTAATTTGTGTGTGTTTGTAGCCTATCTTCTCAACAATTGTACTGATGTTTATCTCCACTTATAGATTATCAAACTCACCAAAATAATATTATTCTACTTAGAAACAATAAATGAGTAAAGCGAAGTCGAGAATGAAAGCAAACAAAGATTAAAATTCGCAATAAATAATTAAATTGCAGTGATGGAATTGAGGAAAATTCAATAATATTAAAAACCTAGCCAAGGTATTTCCTCCATTCAATCCAATCGGTTGATCACATACGAAAGATAAATATCAAGAATTCGAATAAACAAAGTTATAGCTAACAGTGAAGCACTAAATTAACCAATTTCTTCTTAACTGATCGATAGGCCTAGGACGTCTTATAGACTATTTTCCTAACCATTACACAACCCCCAGAATGCCCTGACAAGGTTTAAGTTATGGCAGCGGTAAAACCCAAAGAGATCCCTATCCTGATCAGTGAAGTCGAAACGCTGAAAATAATTTAAAATAGATTATTCAGTTCCACAACATTGAAAGTTATCCAACGAGATGCATTCAAGTTATTCGTTACTTAGATTAAGACTAACGAATACCACTCAGTTAATCTTAAATACCAATATATTATTTCAATCAATCAATCAATAAGACCTTATCAATAAATCAACAAAAATAATAATAAAAGAACTAAGGCATATAAACTGAATAAAATATCTGAAACACTTAATAACAATTAAAATAAAAGTTTCATAACGAAAACGGATTGAACTTCAAAAATACCTCAACTAGAAGAGGATTTAGTTACACATGATTGAAAGAGAAAGCCAAAATTAGATGAATAAGGCATGATGTTCAACGTGACAAAATGGAAGAAAAGAGCCACTAAAGCTAGAAGAAGGGTTTAAATATGTGTTCTCTTCATAACCTAATTATCTAATTAATGCAAAAGCCCAAAAAATAATAATAATGATGGTCTATTGTTCCAACAGTAAAAGGTGTTATATTTTTGTCCACAAGGCTCAAAATGTAAGGCCTAAGCTCCCAAAACACGCGGCCCAATATAATAAAGTCAACCCAGTCTTCACGCCTTCTATGGCATGGTCATGCCATAACACAGTTAACGCCAAAATGCATCAAAACAACTCCATTTCTTTACATTCCACCCACCTTTCACCTAACAACCAAAGAAGCAAGCAACACATAAAAACACAAAACAAACATAAAATGCAATATAACACTTGCATAAAATGCAACATATCATCCACCCGTAAAGTGAGGGAAATAGCATATTCAAAGCTCTCGATCTAGGCTTGAGGAATTGACGTAGGCCAAGGAAGATCAAACAACTATTAATTGAAGTTTTTTTCTCTACCCTTCTCTCTTTTACATTGATTTCTTGCTCATTATTTCCTTTTTATTTTGCATATTTTAGTTTGTTTGGATTTTATTTTAAATTGATCTTATGTTTTAAAAGTTTGCCAAATTTTTCAAAAAAGCATAAGCAATCCAATTTACCCTCCCCTCTAGGATTGCCAATTTGAGAAAGTAATTATTATAATTAATAAAAATGCAATTGCATAAGCCTAAAGTGCCATTATCAAAATTAGTGTAAACTAAGAGAAAACTAGTAAAGGAAAGCTACAAACTACAATGTAATGCAACCTACAATGGAATGTAAAAGGCAAATAAATAATGGAAAAGAAAATGTGACTTAGAAGCAAAGGATACTAAGAGCTCATTTCTTCTTTGGCGATCGAGCACATTCGTCGAGTAAATCCAATGCGCCACCATTTTAAACTTGTCTTCATTGTCGAGGATGGTGCATGAATTGGAAGTTGGACTCCTTTCAAAATGGTGAAGACTTACTCTTTTCACGTTAAGAGATGGAAAGAGTTCATCAATGTTTAGACCTCGCTCTACATAGGCTTCTTCCTCTTGATCATAGACTTGATCCTCTGCCAAGTACCCATGCATCAAATGTATGTTTTTCAAATTTCCCATGAAGGCATTGGTGTTGGATTTGCTCCTTAAGCTTTATGGTATGTCCTTCATCCAGCGGCCGAGCCACCAAGGGACCAGTGGGTGCCTGGCACCGCGGAATCGCCATTAGAGCCCCCATCAAGCGGCAAGAAGGAAGGGCCAACATTGAAGCTTGGAGGCGGAGCTTTTTAGGGCAAGAAAGATGAAGCAAAGGAGCTGGGCCCTTTTTATTTGTAAACTATATAGCGAACGACGTCGTTTCGCTTTGTAGTTTAAAAAAATTAAGTTAACAGGACAAAACGGTGATCACTTACACCAAAACCTGGTGCCCGACACTCCCTTACCATGTCGCACCAGTTCCCTTCCCCGTCTCAAATTCAGAACATCATCTTCCACAGTTCCACCCATGCCGACGCACTCCACCCTGCAGCTCTCCACGCCGCCTCTCCTTCGCCGACGTTGTTCATCCCTTTCCCTGGTAAGTTAGCCGAGTCTTTTTCTCAGTTAAGTTAGTTTTCATTTTAATTAGGGTTAGGATTGTTGATTAACTATGTGAGCTCCATCCGGCGGGGCTTCGCCACTGAGGCAGCACCCACCCACCCACTGCATGGGAGGAAGGAAGGGCCGCCATTGTTGGAGACTTGGAGCTCAGAGTTGGAGGCACCGAGGAGGGCGAGGAAGACGAAGCACCGTGGTTTTTCGTTGATTTCAATTCTGTTAATTGTTTTGTTGCTGATGTTAGATTGGAGAAAGTGGGCTCTCCATGTTTGAATCAAGAGCCAGAGATGACAGTTTTGATATTGAGATTGGATTTCAAATTTTTTTTTGTTATTGTTGATGTAGCTAGAAGTACCACTTGTTTTTTCCAACCTAACTATAAAGTTTAGGGCGAGGAAGACGAAGCATCGAGGTTTTTTGCTGAGTTCAATTAGCTTTTGTTATTTTCTATTGGTTTTTTTTACAAAGAATAATGTTTGTGTTCTTTGTGGTTTGTAGCAAATAAGCTTGCTGAGTTTCCTGGGTTCTCTGTGAGGAAAATTCGATTAGCGAAATCTTTGTTTAATGCTTCGAAGCTAGATTTGAAGCAGAACAACAATCGGTCTTTGAATCAAGGTATCAAGCAGTGTGTTTCATTGCTTATTGAGCTATATGACAGTCTCTTATTGATTTTTCCATATTTTTATAATTGTTTAGGTGGAAGCACTTTGTCTACCCCAAGATATAATAGTAGTATATTGGAAGACATGTCATTAGAGGATAATACAGTATTTCAAAAGCAAATGTTTCTAGGATGGACAGAATTAAGAGAGGCACTAGTTTTGCTGATGGTACACTCTGGTATTTCACACAGTTCAAAGTGTATATACGCACCTTTTTTGGAGTGGTTGAAGGTAACTTTGATCTTATTCGTGCAGGTTTGGGCTCGACAAAGAAGTTCTATATATGTTTATGATTGCCTCAATGGATTTTTAATTGCTTGTATTCTTTCATACCTCGCAATCCATGAGAATGTCAAGAAATACATGAAGCCACTACAAATATTTCGCATCACAATGGGCTTCATAGGTAAGTCTCATGTTTCTTTATGCTTCAGGTACATGTGTGTGAATTATGAAAAAAAAATGTTTTGTTTACTATTTCTAACATATGAAGTACACAAATTGAATGTAACTTATTAGAAGCAACTAAAATATATTCATGAACTGAATAGCAAAATGCTTAAAGATCATTGCATTAATTGGATTGAGGATCATATTTTAAGATGAAATAGCTTTGTTAGTTAATTGACTTTTTGTCAATCCAAATGTCTTTGTGGTGATGTTTGTTTGAGGAAAGTGGCCTTAGCTCGAGCGAAAAGGCTTGAGAAAATCTTTGAGATGCTTTGATAACTTAGATATGATACGTGGACCCATTTCCAGTAAGACATGGTTCTTGTTTGGAAAATATTGACAAGTATTTTTGTGTAATATTTGCAACTTTTTGCGGCCAAATCAAAGTTGTGGAGCCAAGGTCTTTACATTCAGAAAAATCAAGATTTCAAAGGAGGTTAGAAGTTTTTTAATTATAAAGTAGGACAATTATAACTTGCATTGGTTATTGTCACAATATGGTCTTTCTTGTCGCAG
>CAODLS010583758.1:0-19824 GCA_948243855.1 Flueggea neowawraea | reverse complement strand
TATTAAAAATAATTATCCAAAAATAATTATTCCACAAATAATTATCCAAAAATAATTATTCCCAAAACTAATTTTGCACCAATAATTATTCAAAATAATTACTCCAAATATAATTATCCCAAAATAATTATAAAAATTATCTGTGGTATTACATGTTGTTTGTGAAAATATTAAGAAATCGTCAATGTAAACAATACAAAAATGAGAGTATGAAATAAATCTCATTTATTATCCTTTGAAATTCTAAAGGGCATTTTTTAAGCCAAAAGGCATAACATTCCACTCATTCTTGCCAAATGGTACAGTAAAAACAATTTTGTATCTATATTTTAGTGCAATTTGAATTTGACAAAATCCTGATTTCATATCAAATTTTGAAAAGATAAAAGTAGAGAGAAGTTTTTGTAATAAATCTTTTTTGTTTGGTATTGGGTATCTAATCCATTTAAGAGGACTATTTAAAGGTTTGTAATTAATAACTAATCTAGGTATGTCACATTCTATTTTTGCATTTTTGTTGACATAAAAAGTAGCATAAGACCATGTGGATTGAGATTTTGGAATTAGACCTTTTGATTCAAGGTCATGTAATTCTTTTCTAAAATGCAGTTCTATTTCAACATTCATTTGGATAGGTCTTGCATTAGTAGGAATATTTCATTCATTGAAACCATTTTCATAAGGAAGATCAATAATATATTGTTTTCTTACCGAGAAAGCATTTGGAAGTTCAACACAAAATTTCTATTTCTAATTGATTTTGAAATTCAGAATTTTTTTGTTGAATGTCTTTTGAAAAAAGTTGTTGAGAAAATTTATGGTGAGAAATTTTCTACTTAAGATTCTGTAAATGATTAGTTTTTTCGTTTATCAAAACTTTTATTGCATTTTGATAAATAGAGTTTGCTTGAAGCATGCATGTTAAGCTCTCTAGTGTTTGGTTGTTCCAAGAATAGGAAAAGAAGTTTGCAATAATTATGTTTGAAAGATATACCTTCATGGTCAACTTTATAAGGAGTAATTAGATTTCTAAAAGGAGTTCCTAGAAACCATATGATTTGTATCGATAGTGATTAAAAAGGAGGTTTTAATAATGAAACCATTGTTAAGATTGTTGGCATCACATCTATTTTTGATATTTAGTTTTGAATTATTAGCAGCAGAAAGACTTTCTAGGGTTGTAGAATGAAAACGTTTTGGAACAATTCCTTCTTTAATACGGTTTAAATATGCACCTGGATCAAATAAGGTACTACATCGATTTCAAAGTCTTTTGTAAAAGAAAGTTTGATTTTGACCATGTATTTCCTAGAAGTGATTTCTTTTAAAAGACACAAGAAATCTTCATGGATAGGTTGTGAATTGGATTATGTTTGAATGTACTGATCAGGGTTAATAGAATTATCATCATCATTTGTATACAATGATTTAGAGAGAAGAAGTTGAATACTAATTATTAGGCAAAAATTAGGGAACACAAAAACTAACAATTTAAGTTGCATGTACAAAAGTCCAAGAAGCATTCCAGAGCCTAGTAATTTTGGACCTACTCCATTTTAAACGATAGATGCTAAAGAGATATCAAATCTATTGATGGGTGATGCTTTGCTAAAAAGCATGTTATTGCAATCCAGAGCCCAAATCTAGACCTACTCCATCTCGAACGGTAGATGGTAAGAGATATCATATCCGTTGATGGCTGATGCTTTGCCAAAAAGTATAAGAGAATCTTTTTCTATAAAAAATACAAAAAAATGAATAATTCAGCAATACTTATGCGTAAATACCTCAACTCGGAATAATGACATATACTGTAGCAGTTACTATTTCTATTAGCAAGAAGAGAAAAAATAGAGTATAAAAGTCACTGTAGCAGTCAAAGACAAAACTGTAGCAGTCACTGTTCACATTTACTGTTCATCCCTTTAGCAGGCACGAAAGCTATCACTGTTCAAAGCTAATGTTCATCACTGTTCAAAGTTATTGATCATCACTGTTCAATTAATTTAAAAATTGCCCTCACCTTATTCTATAAATAAGAAGAAGCTCCATTTGTTAGATAGGTTATGTTTTTAGGTAATGTTTTCATAGTTCTTCCTCTTCAGAGAACACTCTTAGCATAGTCTTCTATTATTGATACAAATTTGTGTAGCTTTACAAATATTTTATGTAAGTTTTGTTCAAAGTTTATGATACAAAACATGGTTCCGTTTATTATTTAGTTATATGGTCAGCTCTGCTGCCTAATTTGTTGCATTCGTTCTTATATGTGCGACCTTACTGCCTAAATTGTTGCATCATCCTTATATTTATGTTAATCTTGTGTGTACTTTACATTGTTAATTTCCTCCTTTTGATCCTGATGATCCTTGGTGTCGGAGCCAAAGGGGGGAGTAGATTTATATTATTTGTTTGTGTAAACCTTGTTGCAACGTTAGATTTTTCTGAGTCTTTTAGAGTGAATGACACTAGTTGGTAGTAAGAGACTGATAGGCAGTACAACTAAGTAACTATCTTCACTTCTGGAGAAATTTAATTTCAACATTTGGTTTAATGGATTTGTTTTGTAGATCCACTTCCTTTTCAATCTCTTCTACCACTTCTTCAAGTTCAAAGAAGATAATTAATACTAAAGAGTATGTCATAGAAGATTTTGAAAAATCTATCAATGATTGGCCTATACCAAAGATCCATAGGGATCATATCTACAAAAACTCCAAATTCAATCTTTTCAAAACCAAATTTTCCATTAAGACTGGACGTGAAATACAAATATCTAAACCTTTTGAAATCATTTATTTACTTTCTAATGATTCTATTCAAAAACAGAAAGAAAAGAATTTCAAATATTTACATATTGGTCTTGTTCAAGTTGGGTTTAAACCCCTTACAAAAGAAGGACTAAATACTTCCATTCTTGCTGTATTACATGATACAAGGTTCATAGATATTGAAAATTCTCTTCTTAGTGGGTTTGAATCTAGTTTATGTAATTGTAATATCCAATATTTTTGGAATTTAATTTCAGTTATTTTCTAATTAATTTAATTTGGGAAAAAATAATTTTTATTATTGGAAAATAAAAAATTATGTTTTAAATGTTATTTGATTGATTAATGAAGTTTTGAGGTGATTAGAGTTGATTAATTAAGTAGAAATTTGTGAAAAATTGAAAATAAACTCATAATAAAAGGAAAATTGATCGTTTGGGTTTGTGATGCAAGCTACATGTCGTTTGGCTACTTGAAGGCTGTCGTTCGGGGCAAATTTCTGTCATTCGTGTGTTGGTAGGCCTGAGGCATAGTGCGAACGACGTGTCATTTCGTTAAGTGTGTCTGTCGTCCATCTGTTCTGCATGTCGTTCGATTTCACTGTGCACTTAACTTACCAAAAACGATGTCGTTTCACTCTTTTCTTCTTTTCAAATCAATAACCGCCCAAATCGTGATTTTTTCTAGACTTTAAAGCCTGACAACTCCCATTTCTGTCACCCTATTCACCAACTCTTCACTCCAGCTATTTCTTCGACTTTTTCTCTCTCCCTTACTGTTGCTTCTCTCTTCTTCAACCTTGAGGTAACTCTTTTGGAATCTAAGAACTTCTTTGCTTTCATTTCTTTTTTTTTCACCTCATTGAGCTCTTAGACATTCCTGGACGTGTTGTTTCGGTTTGAATTATTTCTGCGTTTATTTTTGTTTGTTTTGGTTGGATTTTGATAGGTTAGAGATGGTAAATATGTGTATAGGTTGAAAAGGATGATTTGGATGGTTGGTTTCTTCAAATGGATGGTTGGATCCAACTTTGTGGGGCTGTTTTGATTTGTTTTGAATTTTTGGAATGGGTTAGATATAATTTCATAGATTTCTGGGTGTTTGGAGGAAAAATAATCAAGTTGGTTCGGCCGAAATTGGACTAAAAATCGGGTTTCATTAGTTAGGGACTTTTTGATGTTGTTTAAAATGAAAAGGACCAAAAATTAAAATTGTGTAGTTTCTGGAATTTTATGTAAGGACTGAACTTGATATTTTACAAGTGAGGTTAGATTTGTAATTTTGGAAACTAGAAATATATATTTGCAATTTTAGAAAAGTTGAGGCTTAACTTGTAATTTTAAAATACTTTGAGGACTTATTTATAAATTCTAAAAAAATTAGGGACTAAGCCATAATTTGCCAAATCTTGGGTACTAAAATGTAATTTTACATTGATCGGGGATCAAACTGTAATTTTACGTAGATTTTGAATTTTGGATTAAGAATGATTGAATATCATTCAAGATATATTTTTGGGTATCTTTTGAGGGTCCGAGTTTGCATTTGCATTGCATAGCATTTGGTACAACCACAATACCGCATTTCAATTTGTCTATGATATATCTGTTGATATATATTTGTTTGTTCAACTTCTTGTTCTTATAAGCGAGACCAGCCACCGATGAGTAGGGTTTGACTGATGTTTATGCTTAGATTTCCAGGTGAGTGAATAACAGCTTCAAACACATAGGCTGTGTCTCGAAACTACTATTATTTTTCTTATGCTAGACATACTATTTTGAATATAGACTAATCTAAGGATTGGCAATAAACTAGTTATGTGTTTAATAATCAGTATTGTGTTTCGAACTGATATATATGTATTATATATCTTTTTACGAATTTTGATGCTAATCGCATGCTATGATTTTATACTATGTAATAGTATAACACGATTTGGTTTTCTAATATGGTACCTGTGCTACGGGTAGTAGTAGCCTTTTGTATACCAATGATTTGAGAAATCTCAGGTACCAGGGATATCGGTAGCCATGTGTTCTGATCCAACACATGATGTGTTAGTGATTTGTGGCGAAGTCCATATCACGTATGTTATAGTGCCAGATGCACACATTTGATATGGTCCTATATTTACAATATATGTTTTGACTCTGAAACTGTATTTGGTATGTTTTTTGTGTCTGCTGTTTGCTTTATTTGCGAACGTTTTGGAAAATGATTTTCGAACGCTACTATGTATTAGCGTACATGTATATATATATATTGCATATGGTAGTTTTGAACTATTTTCAAAATAATCCTTGTGAGGCACATATGAGATGGTCTAGAGTGTTATTCCTCACTAGTCCCTGACCCCTTTTATTTTTCTGTCTATGTTGATTCATGTATCTTAGGTTCACAGATTTTGGCTTCGGCAACCGGTCGGTATTTTTATTACCAGTGAGGTGTCTATTGGTTAGTGATGCCCTTTTTGTTCGGGATCTTCTTTTGTATTCTTAGTGCTCCACACCGGGCTGTTGGATTATGGGATTGCCACTTTGGCTTTTGATATGTTTACACTGATATTATTTTGATATATCATATTTATATATATGCATATTTGATTTCTTATAAACTTACTTTATATCTCGTTCGCTTTTGATAAATAAATGTTTAAATAATTTTTTTGATAATTAAATAATTCAGGTAGTATGTTCTGATCTTTGAGGCTTGTGTGAGATGACCCGGGCTCCCATAGACAGTTCGTCTCATACACCGATCTCGACCCAATTTTGGGTTGTGAAAGTAATGGTCCAATTTGTTTTGATTGTTATCCAAACCTTACTATCTCTTTAAATGATCATAATATTTTAAAGACTTTAGTTTTACAAATTAAAACTCATAATTACAAGATTCTTGAAGGCCCTATTCTAGTTGCTTTAATTTTTAGAGTCTATTATAAAGTTATGGAATCTGCTTTCGGTTCAAAACATTTAAACCAAAGTAAAAAGGGTGAAACTCTTTTACTCCAAACTGATCTTTCTAGATCAGTTGTTGTCACACCACTACCCATAAAGTTGAATGACATTAACCTTCCTGAGGAATGGATATTTGAAGGAGCATTTGCTCCTAAAACACCAAACCCTCTTTGCCTAACACTAGGCTTAGAGAAATTACCCATTTCCAAAATGGTCGTGTAAGACTTTCTTTTGCAAGAAATTCCATTAGTTCAAATATTTCTAATGATGCGTCTTCCTCTTCAACCATTGAGCTAGGTAGATTTTCCAAACTTCCTAGTATTATAAATGTCCCTTTTACAAAACCAAGGTATTCAACCTCTGATATTCCTAATCCAAGTATTCAGATGGTTTTTTCAAAAATTTCTTAAATAAAAGACAAGAAATCCAAACAGAATTTTATGATTTCGTTTCTCAGGATAATGATCCTTTGATTGATGATATATCAACTCTTTTAAATAGGCGACATCCACAAACTTCCATTTCTAATATTCTTATTATCCCAAACACATTGGATCGTTTGAACATAAATGTCCTTTTTGATAATTCTAACAATCCAACACCTCAAACTAAATCTGAGCAAGAGATTGCTAGACTTCATTGGACACACCAACCTTCATCATTAAGAGCTATAATTCCAAGACACAATGACATGGACTTAGGACCTCACAAACTTGTCCAATCCAAATACAAATCAGCCACTCTATATGAATGGAATATAGATGGTATGTCTGAATATCAAATCCTTAACCTACTTTAGTAAATAACAATGGTCGCCAGTGCCTGCAAAACCCAAACAGGAACCTTTGATCGTGCCATTTCAGAATTCCTCATTGCAGGATTTTTTTGCCAGTTAAAAGGATGGTGGGATCTCCATCTTAGTCCTGATAAACAATCAAGCATTCTTGATGCAATCCAAACCGATGAAGACGGTGCTCCTATCCTTGATGATTTAAGGAGCTCAATTCCAGTTACTGTTCCAGCTCTTATTCTTAAAATATCTTTGCATTTTGTTGGTGATCCCTCTTATATAAAAGACAAAAATGTCGAACTCCTATCCAACCTTAAATGAAAAAAACTCAGTAATCTCCAATGGTACAAAACTAAGTTTCTAACTAGAATAATGCTGAGAGAAGACTCTAATCAACCTTTTTGGAAAGATAAATTTCTTGCCGATCTTCCACCTATTATTGGTGACAAGGTCAAAACAAGAATTCGTGAACAATATGGTGATCAAATCCCTTACTCTTATTTTACCAATGACCAATTGATCATCTTCACTCAACAGGAAGGATTAAAAGCCTGTAGAGATCTAAAACTTCATCAAAAACTACAAAAAAATGGAAAAAACGGGCAAGCAATTAGGGACTTTCTATAGTATGTTCGATATGTCCAAAGGTTGTTGCAAAGATTGCACCTAACATCCTTCAAAGAAAAGCAACACCCATAAAAGACCATACACTACCTCCGAAACTTCCTGCAACAAAGATAAATACTACCAAAGACCCAAACATCAATCTTCCACACCTTCAAAACCTAGGCCCAAATCCAAACCCAACACCAAAATGTCCCTTAAAGATATTACCTGTTACAAATGTAGAAGAAAGGGCCACACACAAAAATATTGTTGTCTTAATAAATAAATCCGAGAACTCCAATTAGAAAAGGATGAACCCTCTTCTTATTTTTAGAATAAGGCAAGGGAAATTTTGAAATTATTTAAACAGTGATGAACAGTAATTTTGAACATTGATGAACAGTTGCTTTGAACAGTGATAGCTTTCATGGCTGCCACAATGATGAACAATAGATGTTAACAGTGACTATTATCATTGTATTTTTGTCTCTTCTTTCCGACATAAATAGTAACTACTATAGTATCTACCATTATTTCGAGTTGAGGTATTTGCAATAAGTATTGCTGAATTACTCATATTTTTGTATTCTTTATAGAAAAGATTCTCTTATGTTTTTTGACAAAGCACCAACCATCAACAAATTTGATATCTCTTTACCATATACCATTTGAGATGGAGTAGTCTAGAATTATTAGGCTCTGGACTGTCTCTTGGACTTTTGTACCTATAAGTTAAATTGTTAGTTTGAAATATTTGTGTTCCCTAATTTTTGCCTATTTAAAAATTCTACTTAGCGGGGCTTATTTGTATGATGCTATGGAGAGGGGAGGATGCCGTAACACTCATCCTCGTTGTTGTTGTGCAAATCAACAACAACACTTTTAGTATTAGTGGAATACTATGGCTTTGGATCTGGTTTGTGGAAGTTGTTCCGTCACAGCCAAATATTCTTTTTCATTTTTTGAGGCGGCCAAAAGTGCCAAGGCATGTGAATTTTGGGCAAGGAAAATAGGGTTTGATGGCCCAGTTGGGATCTTTTGTAAGGGTTTGGACAATTCAACCTTTTTCCTTTGAGTTTGGATCCAAGTTTGGATAGCTTGTTTGGAATTTTTCTCAAATCTTATAATTTATTCCACCATTTGACTTTGAACTGTCTGATCATTGTGGGTAGTCCTACATGTGTGATTGTATCAACGTGCTAACTGAATACCCAAGGGATGAAAAACCTTGTATTGAAGGAGAAAAGAGGTGGCAAATGCTTCTCTTTGTTTGAAGGTGTGTAATTCTTTTGGAAGATTTGTAATGATTCTTTGACTTCAGGTGGTAGAATATCAATGATGATGCCAAAATGTTTCCTCCATTGGACAAACCGGTAGGGAATGTTGTTTGAGTCAAAAATTTTGAAATGTATTAGCCATGAATGACTGTTGTTGTGATTTTGAAGGTAAAGAGCATTGTACCATGCTTGTTGGTAATCCCAATAATTAAATGTCAAGCAATGGGTTAGTCTATTTTGTAAGGATACTTGTAATTTGTGTGGGTTATGGAGTCGTTGTCCCCAGTCTGAAGGGTTAAGACCTTATGAGGCATGTTGAATAGGGTGGTTATGTGATATCCACCGGCATACACCTACAGACTAAGGCAAGTGAACCTATCGCCTATAGCTAGTGGTCCGATGAGTATCGAGTGTCATATCCCTCAGAGACTAAAATTATTAGTTACTAACCTCAACTTTGTTATCTAACCTACGAATTACCAGTTCAAATGAATAAATAAATAAGAAACTATCAAATCATAACCAACACAAACAGTAAAGGTGAACAAAAACAATCGATGGAAAGCAACACCTAGACGTTGAATCCCCCTAGACCGAACCAAGTGGCAATGTCTCGTTAATCAAACAGTTATTCAACAAATTGGACCGTGAAAATTCCTACGATATATTAACATCTCTCTCGAGTTAGTTAGCGTCTAACGACTAGGTTGATTAACCGAAATCTCTTCCTAATTAAAACACCTAACGTTGCTTTATCGTTTTGTGAATTTCACTATTAGGTTTGACCCTAACCCGGAGGATTTATGTCGACCTATCTCTAGGTTTGTATGCAACTCCTTCCAATTATGAGTGATCTATCATACAAGGAATCTTCGATTACCTATGCACGAATCAATAGTTGAATCAAAAGGCGCGCAACAATCAACTCAACAATTAAATAATAAACAATCATAATTGAATCTCAATTTCATGAATAACTAAATGAATAACAATCTATAAATCACAAGAATAGTCTAGGGGTCATCACATCTAGATGCTAAAAAAGGTTTAATTCATATCCTTTTAGAGAGAGACAACAAGATTAAAAGAAAACCTAGAGAGAGAAAGACAACCTATGACAATTTCTCCAATCTCCCACTTTATTTATTCGATCTTGAGGATAGTTGAGTTCTCCTTGTGCTCCCAAAGTTTCCTAACCCTAATTGAACGTATTTGGCCTCTAAAATGTCGAATCAATGATTTGGGAAGGGTTTTCACGCTTTAAATCCAAAACAAATGCGATCTGGACGGACACAGACCAAGACACAGCCATGTCCTAGCTTCCCCTAGCCGTGTCTTGTTTAATTCACTTTTTTACAGTACACGGCCAAAGACACAGTCGTTTCTCGGGCTGCCCAGGCTGTGTAGTAGTCTGGAACGCCAGAACTTGTTGGTTTTTGTTTGGTTTTGGCTCTGTCTTGCCCCTCTTCATCAAAGCATCACCAATTGACCTGAAAAACATAAGAAAAGTATTAAAAGAACCAAAAACCATGATAAACACACAATTTATATTTAAAACATTATAGAATTACACACTAAAACATGCATAAATAAGCGTTTATCATTATGTATCAGTTTCTTGGAGGTAATGGTTCTTGAAGGTGACAAAATCAGTTGCTTCTAAAATTGACATATAATATAATTGGGTTTTTGATACATCCCATGATTTGAAAGTCCATCCTGTGAACATTTTATGAAGTGATGTCATAGGGTTTGGTTAAAGGAATCCTTCCTCTATAACCACAATAGTTTGGTAATGCTTTTTTAGGAAATATTCAGTGTATGTTTTGGGCTAAGAGTATATAGCTTGGGTGTTTGAAAAACTTGAAGCTGATTTTGAAATTTCTTTTCGAGAATGGGATTTTGCAAGTGATGAAGAACCTTTAGTAGTTTTTGAAAGCGTTGAAGTAATTTTACCTGTAGGAGCCTGCTAGTTCTGTGAGATTGTTTTTGTAATGCTAGCAACACTTCAGGAGATTCTACTAGTGTTTCCACCTATTGTTGGATTTTTTTGTGGTTCAGGTGTTTGGACATATGTTTGTTTGGGCGCAGTTTGTTTGCTACTGGTAGCTTTGTCTTCAGTGAAAATGTCATACCAGGTTTTGATGGATTTTGGAACAATTACTGATTTGGAAATGGTTTTGGATTCATTGTTTTATATCTCTTTGTCCTTATTTTTGGGAGGCATGAGGTTCCTTTCAAGATCGGTTTTGCAGAAATTCACGGGTTAGAAAATCTGAAAATGAATTTGAATCACCTTTAATATATTCAATATCGAAATCAAAAACTGATAATAAAGATTGTCATCTGCAAAGATTTGTTTTGATGCAATGCTTTGAACATTCTTTGTAAGACTTCTTTTGCAGATTTATAATCAATGCGCACCAAAAATTTCTGATTAAGAAGGTCACTTTTAAAATTTGCATGCACTTGACAATGGAAAGTATTTCTTTTTTAATAGTATAATAGTTTTGTTTAGTACTATTCCAATGCCCTAACGTAAATTAAACTATATGCTCTTTTTTATTATGAAGTTGTTTAAGAATGCTACCATATCCTAATTTTGATGCATCCGTTTCAACTATTTTTGGAAGATGAATGTCTGCTAGATGTAGGCACAATATTTTATGAGTCGAACTAATTTTGAATGTTATTTTGTCCATGGAATTGGGGTTTTGTTAAGCCTATCATGTAAAGTTTTAGTTAACCTATTTAAATTAGGATATAAATCTAGGACATAATATAGACTCCTTGAAAATCTTTGGAGCTGGGTATTATCGAGAATTTTATCAGAAAATTTGGATGCAAATGCAAGTGATCTTTTAATGGGAGTAATTATGCATTGGTGAATGTAATGTCCTAAGAACCTAACCATTTTTAGAAATAGGGGAAATCTTAGATTTGGATACCACTAATCCATTTTTTTTACTATAGAGTAAAATGCTCTGAGATGCTTGAAATGTTAATATATTGTTTGTGAAAATAGTAAGACATCATCAATGTAAACAATATAGAAATGAGAGTATGGATTGAAATCATAGGTTTTGAAGGTGTGGAAGATTGATGTTTGGACCTTTGGTAGTATTTATCTCTGTTGTAGGATGTTTTGGAGGTAATGTATGGTCTTCTATGGGTCTTGGTTTTCTTTGAAGGAGGTTTGGTGCAATCTTTGGATATATCAAACATATTACAAAAAGTTCCTATTTGTGTGCCCATTTTTTCCATTTCTTTTTGTAGTTTCTTATGAAATTGTAGATCTTTACATGCTTTCAATCCTTCATGTTGAGTGAATTTGATCGATTGGCACAGGTAAAATAAGAGTAAGGGATTTGCTCACCATATTGTTCACGAATTTGTGTTTTGACCTTGTCACCGATAATAGGCGGAAGACCTGCAATAAATTGTTATTTCCAAAAAGGTTGATTAAAGTCTTCCCTCAACATCATTTTTGTCTTTGATATGAGAGGGATCACAAAAAAATACAAAGATATTGTAAGAATAAGAGCTGAAACAACATCTGGAATTACATTTCCTAAATTATCAAGGATAGGAGCACCGTCTTCATCGATTTGGATTGCATCAAGAATGTTTGTTTGTTCATCAAGACTAAGATGGAAATCCCACCATCCTTTTAACTGGCCAAAAAATCTTGCAGTGAGGAATTCTGAAATGGCACAATCAGAGGTTTTTCTTTTGGGTTTTGTAGGTGTTGGCCGTCTTGTCATTTGCTGGAGTAGGTTAAGCATTTGATATTCATACATACTATCTATATTCCTTTCATATAGAGTGGCTGATTTGTATTTATATTGGACAAGTTTGTGAGGTACTAAGTCCATGTCATTGTGCCTTGGAATCATGGCTCTTGAAAGGTTGAACAAATAAATTATTTCTGCTAAAAACATTTACAAAACTACACCATACCTGGTGAGATGGTTAGGGTTCATGAGTAAGAAGAGGTTCAATTTCTCTTATGTGGAAGGTTACGTATTTTCTTTTACAATTCGAGAGAAACAATTTGTAAACTCCAAAATATAAGTTGCATATGTTTTGTTTGGGCTTTATTGAATAGTACTGAAATGAGGCCGAATGAGTTTGAGCCACAATGGATGTAATTAATCTAGAAAATGGGGTCTTCTAATGTATGCTAAATTTATATATTAATTCAAGCAAGAATTTATCTATTTGTCATCCTTTAAATCATGACTTTGTGGAAAAATTCTTATAATGTTTGTGATGATTGTAGGAAGTTGAATTTGGGGAGAAATGAGTCGAAAAGGTGCAAAAGGGATGAAAAATGGAAAGGCTTCAAGAAAACCCATGAAAAGACGAAGAAAATGAAGATTTCATGAAGCAGAGATGTTTCATGTGACATTGGCCCTGGGCACTCCTAACCAAGACTTACACGGTCGTGACATTAGTTGTGGGCATGCTTAAAAAACAAAAATGTTGCACGACCGTGACATTTGCACGAACGTGCCATCCATTATCACGACCCATTGCGGGCCCGCGACTGACGTACGAGGCGAACCATATATAAGAGCGCGGCCTATCTCGTACCAACCTCATGGATCATAACTTACTACCCAAAACATTTGTTATTTGAAAACAAAAGATATAATAAACATATATCATAATAAAATATTCAAAACATATATATATATCGTAATATATCAAAATACATCAAAGTATGAAAAGCGACCTAGTAACCCGACAACGTCCCGGTGTAGAGCTCTAACATGAATACATAAGAGCCTGATCAAAAGGGCGTCACTAACCAAATGACATCTCATTGGTATCCAAGATGCGAAAAAGTTGCCGTAGCAAAAAATGAACCTGTGGAAAAAAATCAACAGTAGACATAGAAAGAAAGGGGGTCAGGGCCCAGTGAGGGAAAATACTCCAAACCACCTCATACGTGCCTCACAAAGATTTCTTTGAAAACTTTTCGAAAATACCACATGCAGGTATAGACACATATATATACATAGATACACGCTATAGGTAATAGCTTTTCGAAAATCATTTTGAAATAGTTCGCAAGCAAGGTGTCTAGCATGGGTGTGCTCGTGGCACCATATAACATGAGTGATGTGGATTCGACCACTATCATAATAATTCAAGTGTTGTATCAGAACACGTGGCTATCGACATCCCTGGTAGCTAGGATTTCATAGTACATATATTATTGGTATACCAAAGGCTACTTACACCCCGTAGCATAGGTGTCTCGTATCATAAAAACAAAATCATAATCTTACATAGCATAAATCATAGGTTTCCATTTCACATTTGAAATCATAGGAAAGATAATATATATATATATATATATCAATTTCATAAAACATAGGGTTGATTATAAAAATCACATAATCATTTTTTGCATTTAACCAATTCTTAGATTAGTCCATTTTCATAAGCATATTTAGCACATCATAAAACATAATAGAAGTTTCAAGACACAACCTATACATCTAAAACTGCTATCCACTCACCTGGATGTGCAAGTTGAATCACCATTCAAGCCCACTGGTAGGTGACTGGCCTCTCTGGTGGGAACAAGAAGTTAAACATGGACATACATAACATATATCAAAATGTGATACTGTGGACTATACTAAATACATGATATGAAAATGCAATGCAAACTTTCATAATCGCTTAAACATATATCGAATGCAATTCCATCACTATCGATCATAAATTCATAATCCACATAAAATTACAGTTTGGTCCCCGACCACTATAAAATTACGTTTTAGTCCACGAGACTTGACAAATTTCAATATAGTCCTTAAAGTACCCTTAAATTACCAAAAGGTCCCCCATAAGTCATAATTCTCAAATTCATCCCTAAAGTCTTAGAAATTATAATTTAAGCCTTAACTTATAAAATTACACGTTAGTCCCCAACTTTTTCAGAAATTACAAATCTATACCTCAACTTTTCCAAAATTACAATTCTAGAGCTCAAGTTTCTAAAATTACAAATTTGACTTCAACTTTTCAAAATTTACAAAATTATTAAACATAAAATTTCATTCTAAAAAATACTTAACTTTCGATTCGATTAGTACTCGATGTTACCAGTCATACACATAGTTCCCAAACATCTTCAGGAACATTAATCAATCATCAATTTCATCAAACAAACTCTAAATCGTTCCAAAAATATCAAAACTGAACCTAACCCTAACCAACATAGTAACTCATCAAATCTGTTGATCCAAGGCTCAAATCATGTTATTCTAACCTCAATGAAGTCTAATCAAACAACCTTTAGCATCCATTAACTCATAATCATCCAAAAATCTGAACCCTAGACCCATTTGGACCAAAACGGATTTTATGGATTAATGCATGAAAGAGAAGTTAAATCCAAGAAAGATATGCAATCTTACCTTTGAAAATGAATCTGAATGATGGAAGAACAATGTGGGAAGATCTCAGACGAGTTGAGAGAGATTTGAGTAAGAGAGGAGTGAAATAAATGGGGGAAAGCGGGTTGATGCGTGCTTTAAAGACGTCTGCTTTGATCACAACGTACGTCTCACATTGTCAACATATGTTGTGCCTCAACTCAACATACATCATTATCAACATTTACGTACGTTGATCATCCTCCCCTCAATTCCAGATAACGTACGTCTTGATCAAACACCAACGTACGTCTTAACCCTTACAACTCCCATATTTGACATATCTCACTCCCAAACTCCTTCCGAACTATTCCCAAGGTTTCCCAATTCCTAGAACCCCCAAAAGATACATTCATTAACCAAGATTAACATCAAATCATCATCCAATTTAGCAAATCCTTACCAAAACGGGTGGCATATTACATACTTCCCCCCTAAAAGAAATTAGTCCTCGAATTTCGAAACAAAATAGATCCAAAATGAGATCAATCCTTGACCTCCCAAAGCAAAAGAAATAACAACATCTCAGCCAACGTGCAACATGCAAACATGATGATGCCATAAACATAATCAAGATATGTAGACACAAATAGAACATACTGGCCTAAGAATTAGCTGAGTCGAATAGGTACGGATATATGCGCTGCATCTCATCCTCGGCCTCCCAAGTGGCCTCCTCGACATAATGATGTCTCCAAATCACTTTCACTGAAGCGATCTCCTTGTTCTGAAGTCTCTTGACATGGCAGTCAACGATCCTCGTAGGAACCTCATCATAAGACAAATCTTATTTGAGCTCAACAGACTATGGAGCCAAAATATGCCACGGATCTGGAACATATCTCCTCAGAAGCGAAACATGAAATACTTGATGAACTGAAGTAAACTGAGGTAGTAACATAGACTCATATGCCACGGCTCTAACTCGGCCAATAACCTCAAACTGACCAATGTAACTCGGGCTCAACTTGCTCTTCTTCCCGAATCTCATAACACCTTTCACAGGTCATACTTTCAGGAATACATGGTCTCTCAAACTCCAAATGTTTACGCTTTCAATCAACTTAACTCTTTTGACGACTATGAGTAGTCTAAATCCTCTACTGGATGAGCCTGACTTTCTCAGTAGTCTCTAAAATAAGATCTGACCCTAATGACTCTCTCTCTCCGACCTCAGCCCAATATAAAGGAGATCTATACTTCCTGCCATATAGTGCCTCGTAAGGCGCTATCTCGATACTCGAGTGGTACAAGATGTTATAAGCAAACTCTGTTGGAATCCGTGACACCATACACGCAGCGAAAAATAAAATTTTTGTCACGAACTCCACCAAGGATCCAAGGAATTAGATAAAACCGACTAAGGAATATGTGTTTACCTTGAGTCTTAGACATTGCAAGATGCGAACATCCTCTACCGGTATCCACACGAATGGACTGCTAAGGCGTTGGTGTGCTAGCACCGAATTTTTTACTCTAAAAAATACCTTGCTATTTTCTCTCTCTTTCAAGTGGTACGAATAGCAAGAAGAAGACTTTTGGGCTGCCATATGATGCCTATTTATAGACTTCAACAAACCCTAGTCTTAGTGTTAGTAGGAGATCTAATTCTTGTCTTACAAGAACTCATCCATCCTAGTCTAACTAGAACATACCACTTTAAGACATTATTATTAATTAATATAATAATTTTGGAAATTATTAATTAACATAATAATTTCGGCCCCCATTTTATTTCATAAATAAAATGCCAAATGCCATGTTGACAAGTCAAACTCCTTCTTAGTTGACTAAGTCAAATAAGCTCTTTCTTTTGTTAACTAAGTCAAACAAACAATTTTGACTATGTCAAATGAATTTTAATTTGTTTTAAAAATATTATAAAATAAATTATTTCACCATAAAATAATAGCAAGACACATCATTAAATATATAGCACAGTTCGTGAGTGTGTGACCCTGTAGGTTCGCTCAATATTGACAGTAGGCCCAAATAACCATTTAGGCCCATAAGTCATAAGCGAGCTCTAGCAAGTCATTATGACTACCCAACATGAGCGAATTCGATGACTCGACAAAACCTAATGCATAGTTTGATATTTAATCCTTTTGTTACACGATATCCCGATTAAGCATAAAGCATGGATCATGTCATCTTTATATATAGCTTAATCAAACATTTCCTGATACCCAAGTAGACTGACCAAAACAAATCATATTGATAACCCCTATCAATTTCATTCGAGCACGACCATGCATTTCATCAGTCCTACTTGTCAAGTGGCCAAGAGATATCGTACTCAAATAAGAGCAGGACAAATTCCTTCACCATCACTCACATTCCTCCACATGATTTACTATACGTCCAATTATAGCTTGTATTACCATCCTGTTACAGATGATGTTGAACTATATCAAATCATAAAGATCCTCCTGTAGGAATCAATGGTGAATTCAGGTCGAATGACTCATGTATGACATGCGTGATAAAACCAATGGCTGAAGCATATGGAATCTTACTCATGTGTTTTATCTCATTTCTTATGGTAGGGCATTAAGACTTTTTGAGGTGAATGCCATGAGACATTGGAAAGAATCCCTTTTTAGAGTCTTGCATGCTAAACCTTTTTAGCACATTGTCTATGTATCCGCTTTGACTTAGGCCAATTAACCTATGGGATCTATCTCTATATATCCTTATGCCTAGAATATAGACAGCTTCACCTAAGTATTTCATTGGAAAACATTTTCCTAACCAAGACTTGACATTCTGCAAAGTGGGGATGTCATTTCCAATTAGTACAATGTCATTCACATAAAGTACTAGAAATACCATTGCGCTCCCAGTAAATTTATTTTATACACAAGGTTCATCTTCATTTTTGATGAAACTTCCTTCAATCCATAAATGGATCTTTGAAGCTTACACACCTTATTAGGATGTTTAGGATCAACAAGACCCTCTGGTTGTGTCATGTACACATCCTCAAGTAAGTTTTTGTTAAGAAACGTTATTTTAACGTCCATTTGCCAAATCTTGTAATCATAGTACGCATCAATGGCAAGAAGAATCCTAATAGACTTCAGCATCACGACTAGTGAAAAAGTTTCATCATAGTCGATACCATGAGTTTGTTTGAAACCTTTTGCAACAAGTCGAGACTTATAGGTCATATCGTGTTTGATCTTATAAACCCATTTGCAATCAATAACCTTAGCACCCTCAGGTGGATCAACCAAAGTCCAAACTTGGTTATTGTACATTGATTGCATTTCAAATTTCATGGCCTTAAGCCATTTGTTAGAATCTGGGCTCATCACCGCTTCTTGGTAGGATAGGGGTTCATCATTATCCACAATCAGCATGCTATAATCGTTAGTAATGAGAAATCCATATCTCTTAAGCTCGTGATGAATCCTACCAGACCTACGCGGGCATTGTGTTAGTGATTCCGACTCAACAACTAATTGTGAGGCTTGTTGAATTTCCACAGGCGGTTCCGTGGCAACTTGTGGTTTTTGAACTTCTTCAAGACATTTCTTACTCCCACTGACTCTTTTGGAAATGAACTCTCTTTCCAAAAAGAGAGCATTGCGAGCAACAAACAATTTTTTCTCGGGTCAAATGTAAAAATAGTATCATTTTGTTTCTTTGGATACCCCACAAAGAAGCACTTATCAGCTTTGGATGAAAGGTTTGATGAAGTCAAACACTTCACATAAGCCTCACAACCCCAAATCTTTAGAAAAGATAATTTGGGACGTTTCCCTGTCCATATCTCATATGGTGTTTTCTCAACTGCTTTTGATGGAATTCTATTTAGTAAGAACATAGCAGTTTCTAGTGCATATCCCCAAAAGGACATTGAAAGATCTGTTCGACTCATCATAGATCGAACTATATCTAACAAAGTTCAATTTCTCTGTTCAGATACATCATTCCATTGAGGTATTCCTGGTGGTGTAAGTTATGAGACTATCCCACACTCCTAAAGATGATAATCGAATTCTTGGCTTAAATATTCGCCACCTCGATCTGATCGAAGAGCTTTAATATTCTTTCCAAGATGATTTTGTACTTCATTCTTAAATAATTTGAACTTTTCAAATGATTCTAATTTATGTTTCATTAGATAGACATAGCCATATCTACTAAAATCATCTATAAAAGTGATGAAGTACTGAAAACCTCCTCTGGCAATTGAATTTATTGGTCCACAAACATCAATATATATAAGGCACAATAAATCATTAGCCTTTTCAGCATGTCCTATGAAAGGAGCCTTAGTCATTTTGCCTAGTAAACAAGATTCACAGTTTCAAATGATTCTAAATCAAATGAATAAAAAAGTCCATCCTTATGGAGTTTTGAAATGCGTTTCTCATTCACATGGCCTAAAAGACAATGCCAAAAGTAGGTTGGATTCAAATAATTGGATTTAAATCTCTTAGAATCGTTGTTATAAATGGGCTTGGATTGTTCTAAGTTTAGAACATAGAGACCATTAGAAAATTGGGCAGAGCCATAAAACATATCTCCATGGTAAACAAGAAACATATCACAACATGCACATAATAACAATTATTTAACTCTAAAACAAGTCCACTAGGCAAAGCTAAATCATAAGTCCTTACGGCTAATGCAGTAACTTGTTGCCCATTTCCAACTCGCAGGTCCAATTCGCCTTTAGCCAATAATCTACTGCTTCTTAGACCCTGCGCATTCACACAAATGTGAGATCCACATCCAATATCCAATACCCATGAAGCAGAAGTAGATAAATTGACTTCTATAACAAAGATACCTAAAGCAGTAGCCTCGCTATAGTTATTCTTCAGATCTTCCAAATAAAGCTTGCAATTCCTCTTCCAATGACCTAGTTCATTGCAGAAGAAGAAAACTCTCTCCTGGGTGGCTTGGGCTTCTTGGTCTTAGGTTTGGGCTTGGACTTGGGCTTGGACGGTT